>PISW01010077.1:0-53628 GCA_004023785.1 Mungos mungo | reverse complement strand
TCCTCCAGGTAGACGTCCTCGTTCCAGTTGCCCATCCGCACGCGAGGGCCGTACAGGTTCCGCGCCATCGCTGCCTGGGGCCGGACACCTGCCGGGTTAGCGTCCTCGTCGCCGTGACAACCGGCCCGCGGGGATTGGCCAGGCCAGGGGCAGCCGCCCAACCAGTGACAGCACTGGAGCCGGGCCTGGGCTGGGGGAGGGGAGGAGGGCGTGCAGGGGTCGCGCTCCCACCACCCTCTTCTGCCGACCCGCGAGGCCTCCCGGAGCCGGACCGCAGCGCAGGGGGAGAAGCCGGCGGGCGGCCGCACTGAGCTGAAAACGCCAAGCGGTTTATTTCCTTTCGTGGCTCCTGCCGACCGGGGCCGGGCAGCTGCGTGGGGCCCGTGATCCGAGGGCTGTGAGTTCCAGCCCCACCCGGGAGTGGACATCACTCGAAAACCAAACCTTAAGAGTAAATAAAAAAAAGTAAAACGTTTTCTGATCCGGAACAAAGGCAGAAGGAAGTGTAGACGGTACGACATTTCCCATAACCCGCCGCCCAGTGGCAGGTACTTGAGGGGACAGAGGGGCACCTTCCCCCGGGACCCCTGCTGTCCTGACGCTAAGGCTTTGCTGGGGGAGGGGGGGCGGCCTTAGCCTGACCCCGCCGGGATCCTGTGAGTCCTCAGCACATGAAAGTCCTTCTGGACGCAGCAGCCTGTTTACCTCCCCAGCCCCCAAGTACTCCACCAGCCTCTCCCCAAGGTCCTGGGGCAGAAGGCAAGCTGACATCCCCCAGCCCCCCCCTCCCCGTGTGGGGGGTGACACTCCTCAGACGCTCCCAGCTGCCCCCGGACAGAGGAATGGGGGGGGGGGGACTGATGGCTAACTGATACAGACCACAGTCCTGCCTGACCCGAGTCTCCCCCAGTTTACTAAAGATTCGGTAAATTACTAGGAAAAGGCAGCATCCGCAGCCTCTTCTCCAGAAAGCTGCAGACTCGGTTCCTGGAGCCCCCCATCACCTCCCCTCCGGAGTGACGTGGGGACCCAGACCCCGCGGATGGCGGTAACAGTAAGTCTCCTTACAACCTGCAGCCACCGACAAGTTCCGGAGGAAATACGGACTAAGGCGTTTCTCCCGGAAGCCCCTTCCTTCCGAATGTTAATGTCCTACCAGAAGGAGACCGACCTTAGACTGACAACAGCCAGGCCTCGGGATCTTAGGGGTCCTCCTTCAACATCAAAGCCCCTCTGGGGTCCCTTTTGACCTGACACCCCAGCTCCTTAGGGTATAAGGAGCCAGTCTGCCCAACCCCAGGGCAGCCCCCCTCCTGCCCCCGTCCTGCCCCCCACCCCCACCCCGGGCTTTAACAAAACCACCTTTTTGCACCAGAGACTTCTCACGGATTATTTCTTGACCATTGGCTCCGAACCCCAACATCTCCCACGTCCTTTTCCTCTTCCTTGTTTGACATTTGAGAGGCGCTGTGGAGAAGGCCGTGCCAGCAGAGCACCCCGCACGCGTTCCGCCAGCAAAGAGGACCCTTACACGGAAGCTCACCGGCCTGCGCCTGCCGTCTATCTCTCCTAAGCAGCAGCCCAGCAGCAGTGTGACCTTGACCTAACGTGATGCATCCCCAATGCAGAAGTTTGGAACGAAAATAACATCGAAGGAAGGGGGACAGGGAGAATTCGAGCGCCACAGCCTCAAAGGTGTGAATTAGCTCATGTTAGCAGATCCCTGTTTACCCGGTTCTGGAGCAGAACCTCAGTGTTCCTGCCTCCGCGCCCAGGCTCCGAGGACAGGACAGGCCTGCGGTTTTCCAGAATTCTTGATAAAGCCAGAACTTGCTAGAGCCAACGTTTTCGAAGCAGTATTTTATGAGTCGGGGGGAGGCAGGCGGTGGCTTTAGGACCCCCTGGAGCTGGATGCGGATGGGACGCATTTGGGAAGTGACCTTGCTCAGCATCTACTGAGACAGCCCAGATGTGAAGGGACACCCTCCCCTCCCTCCAGCAAACCCCATCCAAAGGAGAAGATGATTCGTGGGAACAAATCACCTTCGGAAGAACCACACACGTAGGACTGCGGCGTGGGGTAGAGATAGGACACTCTCAGACCTGTGAGTCCCCTCCTTCTGCCGGCCCGTCACCCCTCCTGGGACCCTTCAAGAGGCCCCGTGGGACGAAGGAAGTCAGCCACATACAATCCCACTGACTGCATTTACCAGTGAAGAGGCTGAGGCTCAGAGCGGGCGGCCGCTCCTCCAAGTCCCACGTCCTAAGCGTTGCTCAGGACAAGGACTCGACCCGCTTGTCTGTCTCCGAGTTCCCTTCCTCTAAGTGTTTCCGTACCCCCCGTAAAATCGGGAATTTGATAAGGCAACGTTGGTCTCTGTATAGTTTAATAAAGTTGTAATGAGGGGCACCCGGGGGCTCAGTCAGTTAAGCGTCCAGCTTCAGCTCAGGTCATGATCTCACGGTTCGTGGGTTCGAGCCCCACATCAGGCTCTGTGCTGACAGTTCAGAGCCTGGAGCTGCTTCAGATTCTGTATCTCCCTCTCTCTCTGCCCCTCCCTGCTTGCACTGTATCTCTGTCTCTCAAAAATAAATTTAAAAAATTTAAAAAATTTTTTTAAAAATCAAGTTGTAATGAATCGGTTCTTTGGTGAGAACCTGCCCCGGGCAGCTCTGCTCCGACCTGCCTCCGTCAGGCCGCTCGCATCAAACAGACCGAACTTCTGCGTGTGACGGCCCCGCCACGCGTTACGTACGCACTGTGTGTGAAACTGCCTTTTGAATGAGCCGGGGGCCAACCCAAGCCGCCACACCAGTGCGTGACGACAGGCGCACTCCTGCGGTGGCGCTGCACGAGGGTGCAGACCGCTGCCTGCGGCCCGATCGCCCCTGCATGTCCGGGAAGGCGCGTCCGGCCACACGTCCCCTCAGCTTCTACGCACCTGCTTGGTTCGCCTTCTGCCCCGCAAGGGAGCGGACTGGATGGCAGGCTCCCGGGCGCACCTGGGTCTTTCGCTCAGCGCCTGCCGAGCTCCGCTGCTTCTGCCGGGAAGTCGGCGGTTACTCTTCAGGGTCCCCGCGGCCGCCAAGGCTGCTGTGTGGCTCCTGCGCTTTCCAGGTGCTCTCCGCGTCGTTGGTGTCGTCACTGACGACGGTCTGGGGGCGTCTCTTCGCCGTCATCCCACTTGGAATGCACGGAGCTGCCCGAGTGTGTGGATTCGTTTCTTTTTTCATCAAATGTGGGATTTGCTGTTATTTCTTCGAGTCTCTGCTCCTTTCTGTCTCTCCTCTTCGGGGACTCCGATTATGCAATGGGGGTGCCCCTCATGAGTCCTGCATTTTTCTGTGGCCACATCCATTGTTCTTCCTTCACCTTCCTCTCTGGCTTTCAGATTGAATAATTTTCTATTGCTTTATCTCCAAGTCGGCTCGCTTTTTTATTTTAATTTATTTTTGAGAGAGAGAGAGAGAGAGAGAGAGAGTGTGAATGGGGGAGGGGCAGAAAGAAAGGGAGAAGGCACAGAATCTGAAGCTGGCTCGCGGCTCTGAGCCCGACATGGGGCTTGAACCTGTGAACCAAGAGCTCAAGACCCGAGCCAAAGTCGGACACTCAAGCGACTGAGCCCCCAGGCGCCCTCTGCTTACTTTTTGTTACCCCAGCTCAGATCTGCTGTTCCACCTGTCTAGTGAATTCATCTTGGTCATGTTTTTCGGCTCCAAAGTTATTGAGGAGCTGAAGTGAGCTGTTGATGCCATGCCTTCCTTAAATTCTATAATATGGTTTTCCTTAGTACTTTGAGCATATTCCTATTTGCTTTGGAGCGTTTTCCCGCTAAACCCAACATTTGGGCCCTCCACAGCCTGTCTTTTCCCCCGAGTATGACTCACATTTTCCTGTTTGTTAGCTGGTGCCATAATCTCTGGTTGAAATCTAGACATTTTCGGTAATGTAGTATAGCAGTTCTGTATGTGAGTCTCCACCCCTGGTGCCTATTGTTGGCATATCTGCTTGGCGACCTTGGCTGGACGGCTCAGGGAGCCCTGTCCTCCCCAGGGGTGTGCGGCCCTCTGATGTCACTGTTCAGTGCCTCAGCCTTGAGCACCCATGGAGTGCACTGACCCCTCCCCCCGAGACTCTTAATAAGATAAACTAAGTACCATGATGACGCATCTCACAATTTACAGCACAGATGGACTTAAAGGTCAGATAATAATAACAAAATGCTGGGGCGCCTGGGGGCTCAGTCGGTTAAGCGTCCATCTTTGGCTCAGGTCATGATCTCACAGTTCGTGGGTTGGAGCCCCACGTTGGGCTCTGTGCTGACAGCTCAGAGCCTGGAGTTTGTTTTGGATTCTGTGTCTCCCTCTCTCTCTGACCCTCCTCTGCTCACACTGTCTCTCTCTGTCTCTCAAAAATAAATAAAACACATTTAAAAAAGTTTTAAATAATAACAAAATGCTTGGGAGCCTGGGGGGCTCAGTCAGGTAAACATCCAATGTCAGCTCAGGTCATGATCTCATGGTTTGTGAGTTCGAGCCCCGCATTGGGCTCAGTGCTGACAGCTCAGCTGGAGTCTGCTTTGGATTCTGTGTCTCTTTCTCTCTCTCTCTCTGCCCCTCCCCTGCTCACTCTCTGTCTCTGTCTCTCTCTCTCTCTCTAAAAAATAAACATTAAATAATAATAATAACAACAAAATGCTAAACAAGCATGCAAGAAGTTTTTTTCTTAGTTTGCCAAATTGTTACTTTCATGTTTGAAAAATTATAAAATGTTTATTTTCTACATAATTATTTGACATTTTTAATTTCTAACCCTCAAAAACCCCCAAAGCTAAGGTTAAAACAGAGATACACGCTTTTCTGGCCTCTATAAAATTTGCTCAGTTCGTGTTTAGCCATAAATCTCTCCTTGAGTCAGGCCGTCCGGCCTCCCCTTTCCAGTTCCTGTGATGTTGCCGTAGATCAGGAATGTATGTACTAGAAAACGTATTTGCTGTTTCTCTTCATGATCTGATGAGGCTCTGGAAAAATTTAATTGGAACCTTTTGTTACTTACTTGTGAAACATCTGGCAGGAAGAGAAAAGCCAAAGAAATACTTGGACACGATCCTCTCTAGAAAACAGAAGTAGGACAAAGTTCAGATATTAGGAAAGAGAACTGAACCGTAGTCTTAGAAGCCAGCAAGTTCTGGGCCCCAAGAATGAGCTTCAGAGCCTTCCCTGATGACAGACACTGTAAGTCGTCTCGCACCGTAAACAACATGATGGGTGCTGCCCCTTTCACTCAGCGCGTGTGAACATTTTTTTTAATTTTTTAATGTTTTATTTATTTTTGATACAGAGAGAAACAGAGCATGAGAGGGGGAGGGGCAGAGAGAGAGGGAGACACAGAATCGGAAGCAGGCTCCAGGCTCTGAGCTAGCTGTCAGCACAGAGCCTGACGCGGGGCTCAAACCCACGAACGTGAGATCTGACCTGAGCCGAAGTCGGAGGCTTAACTGACTGAGCCACCCAGGTGCCCCCACAGAAGACTTCTTTTAAACTTTTTAAATGTTTGTTTATTTCTGAGAAACAGAGCCCAAGCAGGGGAGGGGCAGAGAGAGAGGGAGACACAGAATCCCAAGCAGGCTCCAGGCTCCGAGCTGTCGGCACAGAGCCCGACCCGGGGCTCAAACTTACGAATTGCAAGATCATGACCTGACCGCAGTCAGACGCTCAACCGACGGAGCCACCCAGGTGCCCCACAAACACGAAGCCTTTTTAAATGAATTATCTGGTAAGACCAACACTTTAAGACTGACTCATAGGTTTTGAGGCTCAAATAACATAATAATATGAAAACCAGGTAGGATTTGGCCATGTGCATGAAAGAACCAAGGAAAGCGCTTTCTAGACCGCCATGGGGGGCAGGGAGGGGCAGCAGGATGAAGCCGGCGTAGAAACAGAGAGACTCAGGGAACATCTAAAGGACCAGAGAGAACGCGGGGCAATGAAGGCGGATGGAGGGACACGCTGAGGGCCCAGAGCACCGCCGTGGGGGCCCGGGAGTTTCCTCTGTCCGTAGTAGAGAGCCACTGCAGGGTCCTGAAGACGGACCGACCACGCAGAGCCCCGGAACACCTCGGAGACAGCCGAGTCCCTTCCAGAACGCTGCAATAGAGCCAATGTTGCAACACAGTGAGTCACATGAATTTTCTGGTTTCCCAGCGCATATAAAAGTCATGTTTACACCTCACCGTAGTCTATCAGGTATGCAATAGCATGATGTCCAAAAATAAAACAATGCACTGACCTTAATTTAAAAATACTTCATTGCAGGGGCACCTGGGTGGCTCCGTCGGTTGAGTGTCCGGCTTCGGCTCAGGTCGTGATCTCATAGTTCATGGGTTTGAGCCCCGCGTCGGGCTCTGTGCTGACAGCTCGGAGCCTGGAGCCTGCTTCGGATTCTATATCTCCCTCTCTCTCTGCCCCTCCCCTGTTAGCGCTGTCTCTCTCTCTCTCTGAAAAATAAATAAAAAGCATTAAAAGAAAATAACAATAAAAATACTTCATTGCTAAAAAATGCTAACCGTCCTCTGAGCTTTCAGTGAGTCATCATCACTGACCACAGATCGCCACAACCAATAGAATGACGATGACAAAACGTTGGAAATACCGCGAGAATTACCCAAATGAAAGAGACACCAAGTGAGCAAACGTTGTTGGAAAAATGGAGCCCAAGGACTTGCTTGATGCCGGATGACCGCAAAGCTCCAGGATGTAAAAACGCAAGATCTGCAAAGTGCCGGGTGGGGGCGGGGTTGCCAGGGCCTCCGGCTGTTGCCTGGACTCCGGGCGACAGGCCGGGCAGCGGGCGGGACCCCGGGCTGGGAGACAGCCTCGTGACGCGCGTGCACTCGCACGGTGGGACCGCAGGGAGGGAAGAGCTCAGGTGGGTCTCGTCACCTCCCGGGAAGGGACCGCGCGCTGGGGAATCCATCAGTTCGTCTGACCGGGGTGCGCCTGTGCCGAGCGCTGTGCCCAGCACCAGGGAGACGGGCACAGAGACCCTCCTGTTTTGTGGCGACTCAGAAAGAGGAGACGACTCTGAGCAAGCGGACACACGTGTGAGGCGGGTGGCGGAGGCCCCGTGAGGGCGGACTCCTCCTGAAGGGCATCGCCAGGCGATTCCCGCTAGAGAACCGACCTTCCGCGGGGCCGGCAGGGCCGCTGGGCCACACAGCCGTTGGGCCTCGTCTAGTCAGGCGTGTCCAGCCCAACCCCGTCCTAGGAGCATTAGTGTCCGACCAGAGAAGAGTCTTCTGGTCTTTTGTCTCCGTCTGCTTTCCTCCTGGCTGAACCAGGCCCTGGGGGGAAAGACCCCCACCAACGCGCCTCTGACCCCCCCAGCCGATGCGAGCACAGAGCCCGGTGTGTGGCACAAGGACAGACCCCCCGGGGCCCCTTCTTCTCATCTTCTCCTTGGCACCTCTGTGCCGACGGCCAGCGCCCTCCGCTCCAGCTGACCTCGCGGGTGACGGGCGTGCGAGCAGCCTGAAGTCCCGACAGCAGAAGGGACGTCTCCCACGTACAGTCTGACTTCTGCGGGGATGCGCCTGGTCGGGAGGAACCGCTTCTGCCCCACGCAGCTCGTGGGTGGGCTTGGAGGTGCCCCGTGGACCCAGGGCGGGGCGTGACGGCGGGACAGACAAGGAGCCAATGGTCCTGCTAGAAGAACCGGAAGGAAGCAAGTTTCCCCAGTGGGGTGGAGCATTCTAGAAAAGCAGCCTGCGCCAGAGGCAGAGGTGACCGGGAAAAAAGAAGCCGCCTCAGACCCAGGAAATCCGGGGAGGACCTCAGCGTCTCAGGGACAGGAAGGGAGTGTGTGCAGCCCCCACCTCCACATCTCAGGGAGCAGGGACGCCTCTGATACTTAGGTTACAAGAGTCTCTCTTTTAAAGTCACCGGAAATTTATGTCAAACTTTCTTCCCCGTTTAAAAAAAATGTTTGTTTATTCCTGAGGCCAAGAGGACATGAGAGGGAGGGGGCTCAGACAGATCTGGAGCCGGCGCCTTGCTGGTGGCCGCGAGCCCCCGTGTGGGGCTTGACCTCACAAACCGCGAGATCGTGGCCTGAGCTGAAGTCAGACGCTCAACCAGCTGAGCCACCCAGGCGCCCCCTCCGTCCCCCTTTCGACAGCAGGGAGCCCTCTTGTCCAACAAAAGCAAGACAGAACTCGGTTCCACAAAACAGATGAAAAGGGACGGACTTACGGTTGACTTAAGCGGTGAGCCCCCAACTCCCTCGTGGCCCCGCTGGACCCCAAGAGTCTGCAGAGCGCAGTTTTAACACCGCAGACCCAGGGGTCCCCTGATTTTTTAGCTGAGGCTTGAAGGGCGGACTCGACCACGGCGCCGAGAACCGGGTGTCGAATCCACGCCTCGTGCGCCCTGCCCGGCCCTCGCCGGCCCTGCCCGCGGGACCACTCGCCCCTCACCCCTGCCGGTCGCCTTGCCTCCCTGTCAGAAGAGGGGCCTCTGACGCCAAACGCTGGTCATTCTGAATCCATGGCACAGAAGACGAGCCCGTTCCAGGAAGTCCTCCCAGATCGCGGGTGAACGTGCGCAGAGGCCACAAACGCACGCTTCCCGGACCGTCAGCGTTTCCAGCTCCTTCCATCTGATGGGGAGAAACCGGAGAGGTGGTGGGACGTTCCCAGGGGAGCAGCAGAGCCAGGACCGAAACCCGCCACAGAACGCAGGGAGAGAGGAGGAGGGGACACGGGAGAGAAGACACAAAGTCCGCCTGGGCGTCCGCGCACAGCGGCCCCGGGTCCCAGACCGCTTCTACACACATCCCCTCATTCCGGCTTTGCCCTTGACAAGGCGTGGGGGCCAGTTCGAGGCTCTGTGGTTGCTCTGTGCTTTCAAACAGGCTGTGGAGTCTGACATTCCCAGTTCAAATCCCAGAACCAACCCCTCACGGGCTGCGTGCCTGTCGGACAAGGTCACAACCCACCTGTGACTCAGTTTCCCCATCCTTAAAATGAGGACATCATAATGCCTGTCTCAGGCGGTTCTGGTGATGGCTGAGACGATGCGCGTCACGCCCTTGGCCTGGGGCCGGGCAGAGGCCGGACGCGCAAGACGCTGCCGCTTACCCTTCTGGAAACTCTGCCTTCTAAGGCGGCTCAGCCCAGCAGCCTCTGTGTGCGAGGCTTGCAAGTTTCAAGTCCAAGGGAAACCTCATTTGGCCCCTGGGGAAACGGAGACCCGGCCAAGGGGAGAGAGTGTCTAAGGCCGGACAGCTAGCATTGCCAGAGCGGGAGCCAAAACACAGGACTTGTGATTTCTTCCATTAGACGATAGGGTTCCAGGTAAGAAGCTGAAAACGGAAGCGTGTCCTCGATACAAAATTCACAAATGGTAACGGCAGCGACGCTGAGGACGAGGCCTCTGTGCAGCACGAGGGAAAAATCCTACGGGCAGTTCGTTCCCCACAAAGGTGACATGCGCCTGGCCCTTGGGTGACGTCTGCGGCCCGGCGGGGTGACTTTATGATCCAAAGCATGAAGCCAGCGCCAGACTAAGAGCGTAGCTCAAGCCCTGGACACTCGGACCCCAAATCCAGGGCTCCCCGAAACATACGACCGTCACAGTCCCTGAGAAACGTGGAGTGAAGTGACAGGCACGGACGCCCTGGAGTTACTGAGGCTCACCTTCAATACCCAACGGGGGACTGCCCGGAGCGCACCACCCTGTGGCCTCCGCCTGGACGGGGGTCCCCTGCCCATCAGCAGCTGACAAATGCCCTGAGGATATCTGGGAAGCCCTTCCGTCCGCTGCTGTCGAGACAGGAAACCCGTCGTGACTCCAGAAGTCAGTTCTGCATCATGACGTCGACCGCCTAAAACTAAGTGTCAGGATCTCTCAAATCCACTCCAAGGATACGAAGCCAAGGAGCTGTGGACTTGAATAGAAAAAAAAATTGCCAAAATCCCACAACCCACATATCCAATAATAATGGGTCGTTTCAGTAAATGACAGAGTGTTTATGTTTTGGAAAGTTATGCAGCTATTAAAAATCGTGATTTAAGAACACTATTTAATGATCTGGGGAATTTTAGTTGAAAATGGGATTGCAAAATAGTTTATAAGGAAAGCTGCCTATTTTGTAAAAATGTGCATCATAGGGGAAAAACTCTATAGTTTATAAATGTACGCATATCGTGTGTGTCCGTTTAGACGTGTAATATGCATGTGTGTTGTATATAATATAACATCGAATTATATAATCACATGCATGTACGATCTCTAACATATAATCTATGTACATTTATGATCCTGACCTATGTAACTGGCGGGGAGGGGACATCGGGCTTTCCGGACGAGCCTGCATTTTGTTGCAGTCACAAACAAAGAAAATATTCTGAGAGCGTCTGCCTGGGGACATCCCACACCTACGGACAGTGAAGCTCTGATCTGTATCCCAGCGGCAGGAATCACAGACAAAATGTTGGAGAAATCAGGGCCAAGAACGGGAGCCAGTTTTCTACCCAAATCCCTCCAAGCGCCTCGCTCGCTGACGTCGGTGGCTTTCGTGTCGTCATGTTGGACGGTTTCGTGCACTCCGCGGTCACTGTCCTCACCAAGAGGAGCTTCTGGTCTTTCCTGACCTTCCCTGAGTCCATCACGGGGCAGTTGTGCCCTCGTGTGGCAGGCCTCGGCCACAGCTTTCTGTCGGCACCAGTGACACCAGGCTGGGAGGGACAGGAGACCCCAGTTCCCAAACGTCCCCAAACGGAGATGTTGAGCAGGGCTTCTAGAAACTGTAATGCATCTTCCCTCCAAATGATGAGCCCTGAGGTTGGGGGCCGGCCACGCGCAGAAGCCTGGTGACTTTGTCCCTGCAGTAGCTCGGAGCCCCGGGGCAGGCAGGAAAGCGTCTCCGGCTCCTCCTCGGCCACCTGCTGGTCTCTCCCTCCTGTCCTCGAGCTTGTGGTGTGACCGTCCTACGTGCGGCTCCGTTCTTGCTTTCTGAATACCCGTGACTTCCCCCTCCCCGGGGCCCATGCACACCCTCCACCCCCGCCCGCAAACCGAGGCACACTCCCCGCCGCACCCCGAGTCTGGGAGCAGACGGCACCAGGTTCTGTCTGATACGCAGATTCCTCTGCTCCCATAACCGGCGTGGGTGCCTCGGGGCAGACTGAGCAAATGCGGGGACTGTGACCCGATCTGGTGTGAAAGCCACACAGAGCCCTTGGCAGGCGGCGGCCACTGCCGTCCTGGTGCGACCCCGGTCTGGGAACCAGAGTCACAGCACACTTCCTGCAGGACCAGTTCCTTTACCAAGGGACCCGGGCCCCACCACCAGGTGCCAGGACAGACCCCCAGCGTCTGCTCCGCCCCGCCGCCCCCAGGCACTGGGCGCCCAGCGAAAACTCAGTGGGCAGACATGGAAATCTCGCTCTGCTCCGTGTGGTATTCAAATAACCTATTTGATTTCCCTGGAAAAATGCCGTTTTTCATAAACCCCCATATTCACCTGGTAAAGACTTTCCATGCCTGCTCGGTGTCGGACACAGAAGTCTCCGGTGGCCTTGAAATGGGCTTCCCAGCGAGGCAGGTTCTGGAAGTCCTCGGAAAACCATCACAGAAGATCCGGCGGACTCTGGCCCCGCTGCTCCGCTGCTGGGCCGTCCTCCGTGAGGGCCCACAGACTCCAAGATCATAAAATTCCACGCCCTTCGGATCACCAGCCCTGCTCCCAGTTTTTCTCTAAGAAGAACACGCGAGCATCAAGTCTAAGTACCAGGGTGTATGTTGAGCAGATGCTAAAAATAGCCCCGAAGTAAAATAAAATAACCTAGACATAAATCCACAGAGATTACAATATAGATCTCCACTGAAATGTTATCCTGTCTTTTCATAAAATGGGTGCCTACGTTTATTTACATAAAGAGACGCCCAGGGGTACTGGGTTGAAAGGCATCCAGCTCACGTTTACCTGGTCGTTATGAGTGTGACATTGTTTACAAATAGGGTCTCCGGACCTCAGTTACAGTGAGGTCATCCTGGATCAGGGAGGGTCCTAACCAATGACGTATGTCCCTGTAAGAACACACAGAGGAGACATCACGTGAGGAGGAGACAGAGTCGTCCATGTAGGGACATGGAGGGCTGTCAGAAACCACTAGAAGCTGAGGGAGGAGTGAGACAGCCCCCTCAGAGCCTCCGGGAAGAACCAGCCCTCAACACCGTGATGTCAGACTCGCCGCCTCGGCCCCGTGTGAGGACACTGTCCCCTCGTAGCTCCCTGGTGGGCGGTTCTTTATTCCACGATGAGGTGATTTATCTAAAATGCTATACAAACCAGTACCATGTACGGAAGCCCAGAGGGGCGCCTGGAAGAATGTCCGGCGAATCGACCTCGGTGACAATCTCTGACTAGTGGGATCTAGAATCATTTTCCCTTATCGTCTTTGTTCTGTGCTGCTCAGATTTTCAGCAACCCTTCTCTTCCAAAAACAATAAGGCATAAGGCTGCGTTCATAAGACAGAGAAACGTGTCCGTCAGCGTGGGCTGCTGCCACGAAATGACGTGGTTCAAGCAACTGAAATTAATCTCTCATAGTTCTTGAGCCTGGGAGGTTCAAGTTCAAGACGCAGACAGGTTTGGTTCCTGGCGAGAGCCCTCCTCCCACCTCGGAGAGGGCCGTCCCCTTGGAGGGGACACTTGTGTCTCCTCTTCCTCTAAGAGCACTTATCCTACCGTGGTCACCCTTGCACCTCATGCAGCGCCAACGGTCCCCCCAAACCCCTTCCAAGTACCATCGTCCTGGGGTTAGGGCTTCAGCACATGAATCTGGAGGGGACATAGACGCTCAGTCCTTGACAACCTGGTGTCCAGTGTGTGGCAGGAAGGCGTGAAGATAACCAGGTGATTCTCAGTTGCAGGAGAGAAATCCTGCAGTTTATTCTATCGGCGTCCTTCAGGCTAGAAATGCCGTCTGCTGGAGACAGAGGAGCCGGTTGCTGGCTGAGCCGAGGGCTCTGCAGGCAGAGGGTCCAGGGCTCCGACCCAGGCGCACTGCCGTTTTAGGCCACTTTGCTCTGAAAGCCTCAGTAACCACCGCTGTAAAATTAGGAAGAGATGCTTCTCTGTCTCCTAAGGATGAACTAGCAACCCAATGAGTAAATACAGAGAAGACCTTGCCACGGTCATGGGCAGATCATAAAGTTCTGTGAAGGAACACTTAAAGGTAACTTATTCGTTTAGCGTTCTTAGAGGAATCAGGCCATAAACAAAAATTCTGACTTGCGAGCTTAGTGACTTTGATGGTGATGCTCAGGTGCCAAGAGAAGAAGCAGGTGGCGTCAACACCAGCCAATGCCACCCTGCTCAGACCTCCTGTCCCCCGTCCACCTGCATCCCGACAGACAGCCCTCCTGGACGCGCACGTGGGCTGCGGGACGACCCGGGGGCCACCACGTCATTCGTGGTGAGCGGCCGCCAGCCGATCCACAGACCCAGGCCGCCTCGGAACTCAGCCGCTACTGACACCCCATCCTTACACCTGACACTGAGAACCACCGACTCCTCGTGACCGGGGACACAGAGAACTCTCTAGATAGCTCCTAGTGAATCCTCTCAGCAGGCTTTGACTTCGCCAAACCTCCAGATTGAAAGAGTGTTAAGATTTAGGTATAAAGACATTTGGAAAGAATTCTTTTAGTTGGTTCCTCAGTGCATGATCTCCAAAGGCAATCATTCTAGAACATTCCACAGAAGGTTAGACTCGTACCTTCTAACTCATGGGTGCTGCACCCCTTTGGCACAATGTAAGGCCCACTCGGAGGAGAGAACACCTCCCCTGGGCTCCTGGCGTCTCTTTGTGTGTCTCCTGTTCCGAGGAGCGCTGTCTAGCCTCATTTCCTCGCCCCACCCCCGCGGGGGACAGACAGCCAGTTCCCATGGGCCTTGGCCCCTGTCTGACCTCAGGAACTGGTTGGCGCTTGAAGCAGGAGTGGGAAGCAGCGCCGAACTCAATGCCCCAGCCCATTGGCAATGGTACGTCTGAATTTCCAGCAAAGTGTGGACTCGGCTGCTCCCACCAGACCCTGGACGACCACGCCCACCCACTATTTGCCTGTGACCCTGGCCCCGAAATTCCAGGTTCACCAACGTGCGTCTTCCCTGTAAGTTCTATCCAGGACCATGGGCTGATCACCTCTCACAGAATAAGGTGGAAGCGACCCACCACCCACTCTGTCTGGTAAGTGTCTCCGTCACTTCTGTTCTTGGGCTTTGACCCGTGGCCTTGCCAACCCCAGTGGAGAGGGCTCCGGGGTTCCGACAGCTGCTCTCCAGGGGGAATCTAGACCAGCTGCACAGGGCTGGCCTGACGGGGGTGGGACTCCAGCCAGCCAGAGGCCGAGACCTGAGACGCTTTTCTACAAGACACGACTGATCTTCTCCGAGGACGGGTTCTCCGAGGACGGGTTCCAGTTGGCCACACTGTGTCCGTCTCCCCACACTCACTGCGGCAAGATCTTGAACTTCACCTCAACCTACCTCCTCCACCGGGCGGTTCCGGGCCCCCGCTGTTTCTCAGGCCGCGGCCAGCACTTCCGCCCCCCTCGTCCCATTGCCTCTGCGTCAGCCAGCAAGGCCTGCTTCGGGTCCCGGGGCAAGACCCCCGCCGACCCCCGATACTGCCGTGCCTTTTCCAGACCCCACCGGCTTCTCTGCATTCGTGGGAAATGAAAAGCCGGGGGAGGGAGTAGGCTAACATCGCCTGCCTGTGGGCGCCTCTTGGCAGCACTCGACCGCGCCAGCTTCTGCTCCTCGTGCTGAAACCTACTGCTGTTTGCCCTGTGGTGTGGACGATTTCTTTTACGACTTGATGGAGAGTCTGTTTGCTCGACTCCTACCAGTGGAAAAGAACCTGACTCCACCACCCGTGAGCTGTGTGTTTTGAACAGGTTTTTGCTCTTCTCTGTGCCTCTATTTTCTCATCTATGAAATGGGGGTGCTGATGCTCCCAGCTTTGTTCCCGTACTGCAGCAACCATGTGAGCACGTGGATTTTAGTGGCGTCAGGCTCCTCAAGCTAAGTGCTCGACAGATGTGGCCTGTCCCCATCGTCATCATCATCGTCACCATCATCATCGTCACCATCATCATCACCATCATCCCCACGTGATTCCTCCCTCCTTCCTTCCTGCGGTCACTGGCCCTGCAGTGGCCTGTAATACTTAGCCCTGCAGCCCGAGCACCTCCCCAGGGGTCTGTCTGGCCTTTATCTCCCTCTCCCCCGCCCCCCACCGCCGCCATGCCCATGCCCGTAGCATGAAGCTCTTGCGGTCAAGCCCATCGATCAAACCCTTGCCCTCTAAATTAATACCCAGTGTAAGGACCCAAAACCCGTCACCTGCCCTGGCCCATCGGCCCTGGAGCTCAAGGTTCCCCGCAAGCAAAGCCGGCCTTCCCGTGGGCCTGCCAGGAGCGACCCGAGTGTCCACACAACTGTCGTGAGCCACTTCTGTACGGCGCTCCCCAGAGCACCCCTCTCAGGGTCCCCGAAGGAGGCCTTGCCCAGGAGGGGGCCTAGAGAACCTGGCCATGGCCTAGCCCTACCCCCTTTCAGACCCCGTCTCACCCCACGGCTCAGGGGCCATGATGGCGGCCGCTGTTTCCGGAGCCCTCTCCGCGCGAGCGCCGTCGCTGCCTGCGCCGGCGGATCCGGACTCCTTGGCCCCGTTCTCCTGACAGGTGGCTGCCGTGTGATAGAGCCGTTCTTTGGCTCGGTTCTAGGGGATGACGAGATTCAGCAGCGACTAAATGCCAATCTCGGTTTAATATCCGGATGGTGCTTACCATCCCCCAAAGTACCCCGGGAGCTAAACCGCTCCCCACGGGGGGAGAGGAGGGTGCCGCGTGCGGCGGAGCGCGGAGAAACGTGCCTTCGTGGTCTGTCCTTCCTCTGGCTTTGAAGGGCGTCACAGGTGTTCAAGCGCCCTTGTAAAACGTCCCTGCCAGTGGGACCACGGACAGGCAGACTCACTGAGAACGCGGGCCACAGACCAGACAAACGGTCCTTGACGCTGGAGGCAGGACATGCCCTGGCTTGGCTCTTCCCATCTAGGTGCACAATCTGCTTCCGCACCGATTGCAAACACTGTGGCCCCAAAACTCCCTCAGGGAGCCTCCGCCATGCTGGCTTCCCCGGCCCCTCCCTCTCAGGTCGCCCACCGCCACCCCCTCCGCCACCACCGTTACTCAACAACTAGATACTTGTCACAAGAGGGGGTCCCTAGACCTCGGTCCCCGCAAGGACCTCTGTTCCTTTCTGACTGGCTGGGACAGAAGGTTAAGTGCTGCCAGCCTTGGCTGGACCCATCACAAGAGGAGGGTACCTGGATCAGAAATTTGATCGCGGAAAGTTGCCCCAGTCACGTGGCATTATGAAAATAAAAGACACAGATCTAGGGATTTTCTGAACTCCTTCCTCAAGCCAACCAGGACCGGAGCCAAATCCCTGAACGGCTAGCACAGACTTGACGGTCAGACCTCAACCCCTGGGGAGGGGAAGACGGCGCTGCCCGCGTCCGCTATCTCCCAAGGACGTGGCACAGGAATGCTTGGGGGGGAATTACCTGGCCAAGCAAACCTCTTTTTTTAAGAGTGGAAACTTCTAAGAGATAAAAAGTGGAGACGATAGTTTTTAATCTCTAGAATAAAGAGAGATGCCTACCCCCATCTAGGCTTAGAAAACATCGGGGTGAAGGAAAAGAGAGCTGGGAGGTCTGCAATGCAAGATGTCAAAGCCCAGCAAGTTGGTGTCTGTGACGGAAGCAGCAGAACATTCTGAGACGCGCATCAGTGCAGAACATGTCTCTTACGTAACCGTCCTTGACAATATCAGGCAGCTGGGCTGTAAGTCAAGTTCAAGAGCTCGGTAACCGGGAGACCGAATTCTGGAAAGCCTTGTTCTATATAAATGCGGGAAAATGTATATTACGGAAGCGTGGGAATACTTTAGACATAGAACTCAGGCAAAATAACCCCAGGGGCAATCCAGTGACAAGGTCGTGCACTTTAATAACCGCTGAAGAAAAAGAGACTTGTTAATAATGACCATTATTAAACCTTGTCAAAAACTCCCAGACTATCCCCAAAACCCTGGAAGGCAGGCTGAGGTGGAAGGCACTAAAATTGGAGATTTTCTCCCCCTCGCGGTAACTTCTCCTGAATGTTTGCAAACCGCTTCCCGAGCTGTGCGCCCACTGCGTAGGCACTTGAATCCCACACCATATGCGGCCGAGATCACCCCCGCTTCCTCGGAGACAAAATGCCTGCAGAGAAGTCAACCACTTGTGCAAAGAAAAGGAAAACCCCTTTACAAACAGGACAGGCCAAGGAGGAGGCTGTCAGGACAGGGAATAAGGTGGATGCTTTTGAAATAAGGATTTAGAGACATTGAAAGGACTTCATGGATAAGCTTGCTTGAGTGTCTATTTCGTCTCTCCGTCTTCAGTCCCGTGTCTGTAACGGGGGAGGGGCCCTGCCCGCCGCCATGTTCTCAGTGTGCAGCCCTCGGGTTGGGGCGATCGGGGAGCTTCTGGCATCTCCAGAGCCTGGTTTTCCAACAGCTGAGATGCTCACCCAGGAATTCGGTCCGGGTCGGAAGAAAGGACCAAAATTCCCCTTTACACTCAACTACAGACATGAACTGCGCTCCTCCCGGAGCCCAATGGAGTCCCGGGAGGGGCTGCTGGGATCCCTGGGGGCGTCCCCGGGTCCCGGGAGAGTCTGGCAGACAAGGAGGGCGGGATCTCGCTGGTCCTCAGCTCCTGACCTCACTCTCCCTCCCGGGCTAACTCACCCCCTCCGGGCAGAGGACTGGGCAGGGCCCCTCTCTGGTCATCTGCTTCTGGAGATAAGTCCTTGATGACCCTGCAGACTCCCATCAGGGAGATAAATTTCCTATTTGGGAGGAAGTCACACCCTCCTCCCCAGCGGGGCAGTGGCAGGTCCGCCTTGGCGGTGGTGGGAAGTCACCACACCCACTCTTCCCAGCCCGGGGGATTCCAGCACTTTCGAGTTCAGAGCTGGAAAGATAAACATCCCGGCTTCTCCCTCCTCCCGCGCTGGGGCTCTTCAGCAGCAGAAAAGGAACAGAGAAGCGGCTGCGCGGAAATTCTCCCAAGTGGGGCGTTGTGAGAGGGACCGGGCAGCGACTGTACCCGGGGCCCCCCCTTCGCTTCTCACCAGCACCCGCCCACCCCCGAAGGAAACGCAGAACAAAACTCCGAATCTCATCTCGGAGGTGAGTGTCACCAGCCCGCCCCCAGAACCCCTCCCCCTGTATTTCCAGAGACGGAACAACCTGCAGGGAAGCCAGAGCCAGGCTTGGGCATGGGGCCCCACCGTGTCCCCGAGAAGAGGGACTTACCCGGTCCGTGGCCCCGGCCCCTGACCCAAATGACGGCATCATCACTTGTCTCTCCGCCTGCTCCGCAGGGCAGTTGGACAAGAGGGTATATGGGGCCCGATTCTGTTTCCAGATGCAGAGTGAAAACATTATCCGCAGCTCCCAGTGCCTCCTCCACGTGTCCGACCTGCAGGCGGAGGCGGATTCCGAATATTTTTGCCAAACGCGGAGGGCAGGGTGCTTCTCCCCTCCCAGGACGTCGTGCAAGCCGTTCCCTCTGTCAGAAGTGCTCTTCCTCCCCTCTCTCCACCTTCGAAATCCGTTCCATCCTTCCCGGAGAGACTCCCTTTCTCCCAAGACGCCTCCGCCCTCTGACGCCTCGCCCCTGCCTCGGAGCCCTGCCGGCCTCTCCCCCGTCGCCGGGTTTCGGCGCGGACCCCGCTCTGCCACAAGCTCAGGTTCATCCCACATCTGTGTGTGCCCCACCGTCCAGCCGCGGCCGCTCGGGCACAGTCCCCGCCGGCGGCTGCCTGGCCCTGGGCCGTGGCCGGGGTGGTGGCAGGAAGGGGGGACCCTGCACCGCGCGTGCACGCGTGTGCTTGGGGGGAGTTTGCGTCTCCCTCTTTCCCAAAAAGAGTCCAAGGAACTGTGACAGACTGAACAAAACTCGCAGAGGGACAAGGGAGGGTAAACGAGAGAGAATGTGTCTCCAGCCCCTGAGAAGAGCCGGACGCTGGGTTCGTCTGAGTTTCCCGGGTGAAGGCGAAGCAGGCGGCTCGTTGGAAAGTAGCTCTGGAATCGGGCTGGAAAGAGGAACTTTTCCTGGCACCTGTTCAAGGAGAAACTCATCACGTGAGCCCTTACATGGCGGACACGCGGTAACACAGGCGCCAGCGACTCCACCGAGCTGGACGAGGTCAAGGGACCCGCGGCTCCGGAGCCAGGCCTGCGCAGCCCGCGAGGAGACTCAGACCTGTGGCAGCCTCCCAGCTGTCGTGGGGGCAACGGAGAAGACTGGAGGAGGGACAGGTCCTGGGACAAACACCAGGCCCCCCCGTCTGGCAACGACCGAGAGCGAGGACCACAAGATGGCGGGCAGAGATGTGTCTGTCCTGCCTCAGGGGGTGCTGGACCGGAACGTGGGAGCCTTGGGGTATCCGCCTGTGAGCCCCAGAGGCAGGAAAGAGAGGCGACCGCTGAGCATCTGCACCACCTCCTTACCTACACTGGGCGGCGTGGAGGCCAGGATTGGAAACCCAAGCCCAAGTGCTCACGTCTGTGCCCCCGCTGACGAGGTCCAGGGGGGCCGCTTTGTCTCACAGAAGAGACCCCGGGGGGCCCCCACATGCCCGAGGAGCAGCCATGGCCCCCGCGGCAGCGCTGAGGTCCCCCCGGGGTTTTCGGCCTCAGATTCCGATGTCCGGAAGGAACTGTCTTGTTCCCTCTTCCCTTTTCGGGTCTGTCCCCCCAACAACAGCTCCCGGCACGCAGCCCGCCTGCCACTCCAGGATCCAGAGCCCAGCGCCTCCTCCCGGCTGAGATCTGGGGCTCCGGGGAGACCTGAGAACGGGCCCCGCTCCCCCCGGCCTGCACAGCCACCACGAGGTTGGCCAAGCGAGACGTCCCGCTGTCCTCCGACCGGGTGGCCCGGGGGAGGGAGAGGTCACGTGGGAGGAGGGACCGCCCGGACGCCACCCCCTCCTGGCGCACCGCCTGCGGCTCCGTCCTGGGCGCCCCTGGGGTGGAGGTGGTGCAGGGAACATGAATCACGTTCCCTGAATCTTGCTCAACAGGATCCGGTTGATAACTGGGTCCCGTCTCGAAGGATGTGACGCGATGACCCCGCGCACACCTCGGCTTCTCCTTCCCGTCCCCGCCGCCCTCACCCCTCCGCCGCTGACAGCAGCGCCAACCAGAGTGCCCTCCTGGGGAGGGGGCGGGGCCGGCAGGCCCTGACCCCACGTCTTCATCAGCCAGAAAGCCCAGAGCCTCAAATCTATGGCTGACCGACCGAATGACCTTGTAGAAGTTCCTCGCCACCCCCCCCCCCGTTCTGCACGAGGACCTGTAAGCGCCTCCCGCGTGGCCGCCCCGGCGGGCGCTGTGCCTTCCCGACGGCGCGGGGTCTCGGCGCTCAGGCAGGTGCAGCCCTCGCGGTGGAAGACCCAGCAATGACAGAGGGGAGACTGAGGCAGGGCGGCTCCCAGGGAGATGTCACTTTCCCGTGCAGGACCAGGAAGCAAGGAGGGACGCCCCCTCCACGCATCCGCCCGGAGGACGGCTGGGGGGACACGGGAGGAAGAAACGACCCCCGGGGCAGCTTCAGAAGCAGGTGGGGGCCTCAGTGGGGCAGGATCCTGAGGCTGACCCCACGGTCACCAGCGGACCCCGAGACCCTCCACACGCGTGCAACGAGCCTGGGTCAGGCGGCCCGCCCGGGCTCCTCCGAGGGGCCCGCACGCGTGCACCCCCCAAAGTTCTCTCTCTGTTTTGCTGATGGGGAAATGGGGTGCCGGCCCTCAGCTGAGGCCCTCAGGGTCCTGGTCACTCGGGACAGTTAGGATCCCGGCTCTGCGGCCGGCTGGCACGCGGGTCCCCGCAGCCCTGCGACGCGACTCCTGTGAGGGGCACACTTCTCTCTTCCAAGAGTGCTGTCTGGAAGCGGATGGACCGCTGTCTTTGGGGACAGCGGCTCAGGGCTGACAGGGACCCCGCAGACCCCTGCCGCCCGCTCCGGCCCCTTCTGTCCCCCCGGCCCCTTCTGTCCCCTTCCGTGCCCTCTTCTGTTTCCGTCTTGCTCCTTTCACCTGTTCTCCGTCTCCTCCTCTGAAAGGGTCCCCGAGAGACCAGACCCCCTTCTGCCTTCGTCCCCAGTCATCCAGCTCTCACGTGACACCGGCCGCTGTCACCCTGAGCGCTGGTGGGGCGCTGAGCAGAGGGAGACGGCAGCTCACGAGGGGCCTGCAAGGAATGACCTTGATGGAAGCCGAGGCCTGCTTCTAATTTTAGCAGCAGTGGAGCTGAGCGTCCTGCAGGTTCGGGCTTGCCCCCTCCCCCTCCCCGAGCCGCTGACACCACGTGGGGAAGAGACTCAGATCCCAGGAATCCCCAGACCCGACCGCACCCAGGGCTCCCCCGGCTCAGCCTCTGTCCTAGAAAGTGGGGACAGCGCGTCCCCGATGGCAGAGCGCAGCCATCTCCTTGTAAAACTCCCTTGGACTATAGACAGAGAGCATTTTTTAAATGCTTATTTACTTTGAGACATCGTTTTGTCACTGGTGACGACTCAGCTCAGCGCTCTGCTCTTTTCCTGCCGACGGACACACGGACTGAAGACGGGCGCGGTCACCCTCCACGTGAGTCCCCGAGGGCCGGCCATCTACGCCGCCTCACGGATCCTACGGGAAGAGCCGCGGGGAGGGTCCAGCTCTTTCTTCTTAGGAATTCATTAGGGTAAATTCCCAAGGGCTGGGACCAAGACGGCTCATGATGCGTATCGTCAGAAGAGCCAAACGCCAGAGAGTCCAGCGGCGGCGGCTCCCCCGCAGCGAGGACAGACATCGGCACCAGGACGCTCGTCAGACGCGGAGCACTGGGGTTTCACCGCGGCCGTGAAGCCTGGAGGGCCGCGGCGGGCCGAGCCCAGCACCGCCAGCAAGGCCGACGGCAGGTGACCAAGGGCGATCCAGGCTTGTGACACCAAAGCCTCCCGTCTTCAAGAGAAAGGAATATGGGGGCCCCTGGGGGGCTCAGTCGGTTAAGCATTCTACTGCGGCCCAGGTCATGATCTCACGGTTCGTGGGTTCCAGCCCCGCGTCGGGCTCTGTGCTGACAGCTCGGAGCCTGGAGCTGCTTCAGATTCTGGGTCTCCTTCTCTCTCTGCCCCTCCCCTGCACATGCTCTGTCTCTCAAAAATAATATTAAAAACAAGTTTTTAAAGAAAGAAATATGAAGTCACTAAAATGAACTAAATATGAAAGTGACTTTTTCAAATGAGGAAGGAAAAGTTCAAATCCTTCTGCCTACGTCTTCCGTTCCGCACGTTTTGATCTCCTGTTCACAGGATGCCAATGTCCTACTAGAAGAGAAGTGTAACTCAGTCTCTCTCGGGCACGGCCGCTCACGACTGGTCATTACCATCAGGAGGTTCCAGCTCCCCCCCACCACAGGCAGGACCACAGAGCGTTACACGTGTTATAAAGTTGGGGAACACCTCCGTCGGGTGTCTTTTGTGTATAAAAGCGATTCATCTTCCTAAGTTGATGCTGCTTTTATCATAAATTTATTTATTGTCTTTCTATTAGTTAGTATTATTAGAGGGAGAGCGTGGGCGTGTGCACACGGGCAGGGGAGCGGCAGAAAGGGAGAGAGAACCCCGAGCAGTCTCCAGGCTCGGCGCAGAGCCCGACACGAGGCTCCCCACCCCACGACCCTGGGATCGTGACCTGAGCCGAAATCAAGATGCTTAACCCACTGAGCCACCCGGCTGCCCCTCTCATGAACGTCAACCAGAAGTGGCTTTCCTAATCCGGGGAGACGCCGTGGAATTTACTCTGTGTGGCAGTTGCATATAGAAACAATCTAGGCTGAGTGTGAATACATTCCAGACTCTGTTTCTCCGCCCACACCCGGCACTTCTATGCTGGTCACGGCCGGACGTGCTCCTTAAGGTACAGCCTGGGGCCCTACACTGGGTGACAGCGTAGCCCCGGCGAGTCCGTGAGTGTCCCTGAAGGCCATTGCTACAGGGCTATGGGGAGGGAGACGACGTCACTGTTCGGGGAGGTGATTGTGAATCACAAAACTATATCCCACCGAACCCAAAACAGACGTCTCTCTCAGTCTGTCCCGGACCCCAGACACCTGCAGCCACTCCTGGGCAGACACAAACGGAAATGAGCAGAGGGGAAGTCCAAGTGGAAGGACACCGTGGTCCTACCCAGACGCGGTTAAAAATAGCTTGTTTGTTCAAACCGTGAAAGTGCATATGGCCATGGAACACGTTTGCAGGGCGCCTCCCGGGGCCTTGGAAGGGGTCCACGCGGGGGAGGCCGAGCTCCGCGCACCCTCTCGGTGAACGCAGAGCACGGTTTGCTACAGTGAGACGGTTAATCCCCTGGATGGCGGGAGGGCGCTGCCGGGGCGCTTTCCCTGCACCCCTGCACCCGGGAAATTCCGCGGCTGCGTTCCAAGGAATCACGGCCTCCCCCGCAGAGGTGGTTAAGGGGAGGCGGAGCCCCGACCCTCCCTCCACTCCCCTCTCGGTCCCTGACCCTCCCTCCACCCCCCTCCCCACCCCTGACCCTCCTCTCAAATGTCCACCCCTCACACAGCGTCTAGGGTTCCCCCTTTGATCCTAAGTCAGGCCATCCCACTGGCCCCTTCAAACAAAACGGCAGCTCTCGATCTAATCAGAGTGAAAGACAAAACTTCTTCGGGTGGTCCACAGGCCTCACCTGGTCAGACCTGCTCTCTCCACAGGCATCTGCTGTGACCCCTCCCACACCGCCATCCAGCCACGCTGACCTTTCAGATGACTCTTGAACTCGTCAGTCTTTCTTCTGCCTCAGGACCTTTGCACATGCTGTACTCTGCCTGGAACACTCTTATCCCAAACACTGATACTTACCACTCCATCATTTCTTTCCAGTCTCTGCTTAAATGTCACTTTATCATAAAAGCTTTTCGAGGTCCCTCTTCAAGGGGGTGGGGGGAGGCTCTGATGCCCATGCCAACTTGCAGCGAGTCAGGAGGGTCCTCCTTGCCTTGGACGCCACCGTGGGGCTGGTGGGGTCTCCCTGAGACTCGAGCCCTCTGTCCACCTCCTTCCCTCCCTTCTCTCCCACCAGTGTCCCTCCAAACCCCCCGCCCTCCTGCCGTGGGGCTCCTTCTCAGAGACCCCAGCCCCTCAGAGGCCCTGCGGTGCACAGCGTGGGCAGGAGGCGCCAGGTGCTCCCCTGGGCACAGAGCAGGGGACAGGGTGGACCACGTGCCAACCCAGCACACCCCCCGTAAACTAGAGCTGAGTATCCCAGGGGCTAAATCCCAAAAACAGGATCTTGAGTTACAGAAAGAAAAGTTGTGGGATGTATCGATATGATAGGATTTCTTCGTCTTTTCTTTTTGAATTTTTTAAATGTTTTTATTTATTTTGGGGAGAGAGAGAGAACGTGCACCGCCAAGAGTGGGGGAGGGGCAGAGAGAGGGAGACACAGAATCGGAAGCAGCTCCAGGCTCCGGGCTGTCAGCACAGAGCCCGTGGGACTCGAACTCATCAACATGTGAGATCATGACCTGAGCTGAAGTCGGACGCTTAACCGACTGAGCCCCCAGGCGCCCATCTTTATCTTTTCTTCTTAATACATGAAATAATACTCTATACTGTTTTTAGGATGTAAAACAAAAGTATGGACACACGGGCTGGGGGGGCAGCCACAGATTTCACGATGGGTTTGTTCTCAGGAGGCTGAGGGGGAGCTGGGGGCCAGGGAAGACCAGAAAGGGAATTTCAGGGACCTTGATTTCTGACATCGTAAAAATGAAAAGAAAATGTGCCAAAATGATAACATCTGTCAAATCCCAGTAGCAGGTCCGAAGAGTATGTGTTAATTTAGTCTCTGCACTTTTTCTGTTTTTAATTTCGTTTTCAAAATTACAAAAACATTTTTTCAGAATAAAAAATGTTTAAAAAGATGAAATCATGAAATAATCAAAATACCATAAAGTTTGATCACTATAAGAGCTTTCTAAGTAAATGCAATGAAACAAGATTACAGAAAAAGATCAATTTTGACTTTAAGACAGTTTAAGTGTACGGGCGCCTGGGGGCTCATTTCAGTTGAGCTTCCGAGTTCAGCTCAGGTCATGATCTCAGTTTGTGGGTTCGAGCCCCACGTCGGGCTCTGTGCTGACAGCTCGGAGCCTGGAGCTGCTTCCGATTCTGTGTCTCCCTCTCTCTCTGCCCCTGCCCTGCTCTCACTCGGTCTCTCTCTCTCTCTCTGTCTCTCTCTCTCAAAAATAAAAACAAACATTAAAAAAAAAATTTTAAACAGTTTGAGAGTAGAATTTAAAAATTCTGAATTTAATTAGAAAACAGCCAATTGCAAACCTACAATAAAATGGCAAAGGATTATTAATCTTCATAATTCGTAAAGAGTTAATTAAGAAAAAAATCAAGTCTATTTAGGAAAAAAAAAACCAATGGACAATAATGATAATTTCCACAAAGGAACAAGAATAAATACATTTCAAAAACCCCACTACTAATCCAACAAATCCCAACTAAAATATCTTTTGTTAATCCATCAAGTTGGCAAATATTTTCTTTTTTTAATATAATTTATTGCCAAATTGGCTTCCACACAACACCCAGCGCTCATCCCCCCAAGCGCCCCCCCATGCCCATCCCCCACTTCCCCCCCCCCTGCCCTCTGGCCAGAGTTGGAGGGTTAATCAGCCAAAGTACAAGGGAAATTATCCTTCGCTCAGGGCAAGGGCATAAGCTGGGGGGATCTTTCTGGAAAACGGTCTGTTTTATCCACCGGGATAAAGGCTGTGTGTCCAGGGGCAGCTCTAGAAATCCAGCCTAAGGAAATAATAGGGAAGGGAAGACTCGCGGAAGGACACAGCACCTTGTGCCACACTTGCTGCCATGGAACGTTTAATACCACAAACCAGAAGGGGCCGAATCCCCACCGGACATGCGCAGCAGGGCGGGGCTGTGCGCACGCGCAGCAGGCGGGGCGCCGCCAGGTGGATTTCCAGAGGCCATAGTGACAACAGGTGCGCACGCGCAGGGACGTGCCGGGCGAGCTACGGGCCTACGTGTACCCTGTGCTCCTAACGTCGTGTGTGACTGTGTGCGCGTTTCGTGCTCAGGAAACACACACACACACACACACACACACACACGGGAGAAATCAGGCTGCAAAAGGAGACGGTGTTACCCCGGTTTTCAAAATATATGTGCATTTAATAACCTGGAAAATGGTTGATTAGATCACGCGCATCCTGTCTGGACGTTTTTCCCCTTCTCTCTCTACCCTACACTTTTATGAAGTCTAAAACCGAGTTTGAAGGGGGAGAAACATGAATTTAACAATTTCCAGAACCCCAAGGCCCCCTGCGCGTCCGAGGAAAACAAGGTCCAGCGCGTGGGGGACCCAAGCGCTTCCTTGTGAAACTCTTAACATGGTAAAGGCGCCCCCTTCTGGAAAGATCTGAGATGGCATGCGATAGACCTCTAAGCGGTTCCAAGTTCAAGGCTGGAGGAAGGCAGGGTCTGCACAGCCTGGGGGCCCTCCCATGGAAGCTTCCTCCCTCGAGCGCCCCCCCCCCCGCCCCCTAGCCGCCCAGCCGACCATCGGCCTCTCTGCTCAGGGGCCCGCGCTGCCCCTTATGCGTCCCCGGGTCCAGGGGTCCCCTGCTCTCCTGGCCGGCGCCGCTGTCTTCGAGAACGAGATCCCATCTCGAAGGCTCTGCATCTCCCACCCGCCTGATGACCCCCCCTGTTCACCGGCTACACTGTGAGCGTTTGATCCCGGGCTCCGGAGTCTCCTCACGAATTTTAAACTCCCTCCTACCTACTGCTGGGTCAGAAAAAGAAAACAAAGACTCAGGACCTCCAATCAGAGGCAAACCTCCAATCACAGAGCCCGGCTGAGTCTTGAACCCTGAGAATTTGTCACAAAAGCAACGAACCAGAAACAGCTTGTCCCAGTTTGCTGGGCTTTCTGGTTTTAGCGCCGAAAATCCCACCTCTCAGTCGCCCCTTCTTTTCCTGAAAAGCCAGGGCAGGTAGGTGGGCGCCTGGGGCGGGTCTGAAATCCTCTGGCAGGAAGTCAGGGTGCCGTCCCTGCGGCTCAGAAGACGGACCCGGGCTCCCCGTGGCTCTGCGCGGTCCCAGCCCCTGCCCTCCCCGCCACGTCACGTCCACGGGAGGCAGAAAGAATCCTTCCTCCTTCTGACCCCTGGTTCCCTCAAGCACCTGCCTTCAAACCCTTGCTTGACACAGATGAGAACCGTGCTCACAGGCACACCCGAGTCACGCGGAAATCCTAACGGAGAACCTGCTCTAACATCTTCCCTGCAAACCAGCGGCTGCAGCGGACACAGAAGAGGAGGTCTGATTCGACCTTGTAAACATCCGAGGTTCCGTCGCCCCGGTCCCGTCCTGACACGCACCCGTCCCTTCCCAACATGGCGCCCGTTCTGCACACAACGGAATCGGGTTTCACACACTTATTTGTCTAGAGGGCTGAGGATTCATCGGCACCAAGTGTCAGTCATGGGATGACCAGAAGTCATATTGCGGACGACCCAACCTGTTCCCCTCCCTTCCCCAGGTCCCGGCCAGCGCCGGCAGCGTCCCCGCCGCGAAAACCATTTACGATCCTTTGTTGCCTTCCTAGCGGCTTCCACAAACTTCCCAGAATGACGACAAAGAGGAACGGCCGGTGGATGCCAGAGCAGGGGGGTGATCCCGGCTCTGCCCCGCCCTCCAGGCTGGGCAGAGAGGAAGCCGAGGGAGGTGGGGAGGGGCCTCAGAGTCTGGAGGGACCTTGACCCCAGCGGGTCATGCACAGCTGGGCAAGTGCCCTGAGAAAGCCCTCGCTGGTGGGGGCCAGTGGCGAGGGGAGGACGTCTGAGGGCCGTCAGACCCGCGTCCAGGGCCCTGAGCGGAGCCGGGGGAGGGCTGGAGGTCAGACACAGGTCTCCTAGCTCCCAGGCGGCAGATGCACACCCCGTGCCTGGGAAGGGAGCCCTGCAGCGGTCCGGGAAACGGCTTCAGATCAAAGGCAAGGCTGCCCACGCGCTCTCTGATGTGTCCCCTCCCCCACGGTGTCCTCAGGCCACAGGAAGGCCAGGGGACGCCGGGGCTGTTCTCTCTGACTGAAGCCAGGCCAGTGCTGTGTTCCCAAAAACAAGGCACCAGAAGGGAAAATCAGAGGCATCCCAGCTTTGAATGACCTCACAGGCCAGACACGTGACCAAACTGTGTGACGCTGACCAACCAAGGTGACGGGAATGCACACTTGCGGGTGCTGGTCCCAAGGGGCCTTCAGGCGCAGCCGGTGCAAGGTGACTGCCGTCCACCCCTGATCGTCTGTCTCGGGGACACTCAGCTCTGGCGAAACAACAGGCTTTTCCAGAAAAGCTCAAGTGGGGGCACCTGGGGGGCTCATCAGTTTAGCGGTCAACTTGTGATCTGGGCTCGGGTCTTGATCTCATGGTTTGTGGGTTCAAGCACCACATCGGGCTCTGTGCTGAGCCTGCTTGGGAGTCTCTCTCTCCCTCTCTGTCTCCTTCTCTCTCTGTCCCTCCTCTTCCTTGAAAATAAATTAATAAACTTTAAAAAAAAAAAAAAGGAGAAAGGCTGACTTGTATGTCTGAGCTCCCAGTTCTAAAACATCGATGGGCCAAACTCCGTCCGCTGCCTAGACGCGGATCATGACCCAGTGGCTTCAGACCCTCCCCGTTGGCCCCGTACTTACAAATATTGGCCCAAAGTCTTTTCTGAAAGTCAGCAAATATGTTTTCTTAATGACCACGTGGGCCCCATCCTTAGAATAAAAGCGTGTTTCCATATTAGGAAATCTACTAATCCGTTACACTAACAGATCAAAGGAGAGAAAGCATAAGAACATCTCAGTAGGCCCTTCACAAATTCTGATAGGCGGCCTTGGTTTTTAAAACAAAACTAGCCCTTAGTGGAACAGACGTACTCACGTCTTCCAGATTGTAAGAGACAAAACTCAACTCAGCAAACACACAAGGCGTTTTATTTTTATTGTGTTGCGTATCAAAAGTCCAGATGCATCTCTACTGTAGGTCTGGCTGCTCCGTCCTGACCAGTTTGCCACGACGCCCCTTGGCCCCTCTTCCCGTGCTGCCCCGTGCTGTCCGGGCACAGGTGCCTTCCTCCTTGTAGCAAGGGCTCTGGCTGAGTCCGAGCTGGAGGGGAGCGTGGAGGTGGCTCGTGGGTGGCAGGAGAGACAAAGACAGTCTCTGCCCGCAGTTTCAGCAGCAAACTTCCCGAGTGGACTCCAGTCTGCTCGGCGAGGGTCCCGTGCGTGCGGGTGTCGACAGAGATCTGGGAAGGGGCTGGTCTCCAGAATATACCCCATAATAACATGACAGCCCATTTAAGAACTAAGCAAGTGATCTGAACAGACATTTCTCCAAAGGAAATATGCAAGTTGCAAATAAGCCCGTGAAAAGATGTTCAGTATCATTAGTCATTGGGAAAATGAGAACCAAAACCGCAGTAACAGACTCCTTCATGCCCCCTAAAATCAGAAAGACAGATGATAGGGGCACCTGGTGCCTCGGTCGGATAAGCACCGACTTAGGCTTAGGTCATGATTTCGTGGTTCGTGGGTTTGAGCCCCGCGTCGGGCTCTGTGCTGACAGCTCGGAGCCTGGAGCTGCTTCGGATTCTGTGTCTCCCTCTCTCTCTGCCCTTCCTCTGCTCATGTTCTCTCTCTCTCTCTCTCTCTCTCTGACCCCTCCCCTGCTCACATTCTCTCTCTCTCTCTCTCTCTCTGTCTCAAAATAAATAAATTTTTTTAAACTTAAAAAAAAAAGACGAGACAGGAGATGGGTGAGTGGGTCCCCAGGACGGAGGGGTGAGGAGGCAAAATTATTTCACTTTTTGTTGTAACAATTCTGCAGTTTTAATTTTGAACCGCTAGCCATGAGCGTGTATTACTTTTATGACTTACCGAAGCAGCTCGATCTTGGGACCTCTCTGCGCTGCCGTGGCCTTTCTCCGGGGCTTCCCACGCCGGAGACGCGGGCTGCGGGGCAGCTGGCGTGGGTCGGCTGGGTGGGGGCTGCCCTCCCACCTGGGGTGCCCCCGCCCCGGGAACGGTGGGCGTGGGGCTCAGGCCAGCGGCCCCAAGCCTCAGGAAGAAATGAAACGCTCTCTTCCGGTTCACGAGATCGCCCCGCGTGTCCCGCCTTGCCTCTGCTTGCCGTCCGGGGTCAGGGCCAGGAGAGGGCGTGGGCCACGGGGAGAGGGGCCAAGGGGCTGCTCAGCCTTCGTTTCGTTCTGGCTTCGACGGGAGGGGCAGGGGAGTCCTGTGGCTGCCGTGTGGGCCTGGGCAGCCCAGCAGGTCTGAAAATACAGGAAACACGCCTGGCCCCATCACCTTTGCCCTGGGAGCCTGGCAGGCACAGCTAACAGCCAGGGTCGCCCAGAGACTGCCCAGCCCCAGTCCGTGTGCCAACGCCCCCTGCTGACCCTCGGGTCTCCTCTCCGCCCTCCCCCACCCTCCCCTGTGCCCCTGGCCTCTTCCAGTTGGGGGTGGCCAGTGGGAGGCCCCGCACAAGGGAGACAGGGTGTCCAGGGCTCTGTCCTGCAGGCTGGCCCCGTGAGCGTGCCCGCAGCTGGCGGCCTCTGGATCAAGGTCACGGCTTCTGTCAAGGACTCTCCTCCCAGACGCCCAGAACCGGTCCCTGCGCTGTGGCCTTGGCCGGGCGAGCCCCACATCACTGGGCGGCTCCCTGACCGCCACCCCTTTATAACCACCCCGTTCATGGATCCTGTCGAGCTGCCCACGCCCGGGCGGGCCGTGTGGGCTCCTTCTCGGACTCCCGCGCCGTGAAGGTTTTACGTGGCACGTTCATCGCTGACGTTACGTGAGGGGGAAACGCATGTGTCGACCACGTAGCACATCCTACGGGTGTGAATGTGAAATGGGTGCACCCGCCGCACCCCCCACCCGCCGGGGCCTCTCCTGCCCAGGGGCGGGGGGGGGGGGGGAAGATTGATTCTGGAAGAGTCCGTGGGCTGTTCCTGCTGCAGGGGACTTACTTCGGGCTTCTTGTCCCAACGTCTGCTCGGCTCCACGTGCTCCTCTGACTCCACGCCCCGCCCCCACCCCCGGCTCCGCGTCCCGCTGCCTCCCCTGTTGGATGCCCCACTCGGTATCCCCAGCCCGAGCCCCATCGGGAAGCGGGTCGCTGCTGCAAGGACCGGGCGGGCCCTCTGCCCCCGCAGGGCGGCCTCCCCCGCATCGGCGCGGCCCGGACACGTGGGTCCGACCTCCGGCCGGAGCGGCTCCAGAGAAGCCCAGGGCCGCGGTCTGCTTCAAGGCCCCAAGGAGTTTGCTCTAAACCCTCCCGGACCCTGGGCGCTCTGCGGCCGCACAGATGAGCCCCAAAACCCACGGAAGAGGTTCGCAAGGCAGTTCTCGAAGAAACGGGTTCAAAACGTGCGTCTTTTGGAGGGACAGAGTCCTGAAAACGAGGAGACCTGAATTCTAACCCGGTTCTGCGGCGTTTGAGACGTTATTTACCCTTTCGGACCCGGTGTTCCCGTGTGTACGTGAGGGCGATCGGACAAGGATGCCTCTTAACGCTCCCAGACGTGTTCCTGAGGTTCCGCGATTCCTGAGGACTGGAATCTTCATTTAGGACTCTACCTGGCGGGGTCTGTCCGGGGCCTTCACGTCCGCCCAGACAGTGGGGTGGGCCTCTCTGCTCCCCCGCAACCGCACGGCCATCTTTCCCTGCAGCACAAGTCAGGGTGGGACTCGGACCTCCCACAGCCCCCAACATCTGGGCCTCGACTCTCCAAATCGGTGTGACTTTTCATTACACGCATTTCACTGTCAAAGCCGCCTGTGAAATGGATGCAGGTGAGGGTGCAGACTGGTCGCGGGGACGGTGTTCTGCATAAACGCAAGAAAGCTGCCCCAAGTGAGTCTGCTATGGGGGGCGCCGGCCCCGGGACGGCACAGGGGAGAGAGGCCTGTCTTCCCCCCCCTCCCCGGGGGCCGCTCCACGGCGGGGCTCCCACAGGGCCGTGCGGAGGCGGGGATGGGCGCATTTGCCTCCTTCCACCGGAAATGGGTGAAGCCGGCTCAGAATTATTACTCAGACGTTCTGTGCTGGGAAGGAAATGTCTCCTGATAGCACAAAGCCGTGGGTTTCCTGTTGTGAGGGGGGGCTTCTGACGTGCCCGAGAGCGTGCAGGAAGGGAGAGGGTGGCCGGCCCAGGCCTGCTCGGGGAAAACGCCAGCTCAGGGCCCGGGGACACTCGGCGGGCAGGAGGCTGGCGGGAGGCGGGCTGGCACCCAGGGAGGCAGCAGCTGCGGACGCGTCCTCCCCGCAGGCGGCCCTCGCCGGCTCCGCACTGAGCGCTGGGCCCCGTGCCCACGGCGTGGGCGGCCCGGGACCTCCGGCAACGGGCCCAGCGCGGCAAACGGGCATATAAGTCACATGTGAGCGGTGTGATAAAGACCAGCGTACTGGCGATCTACGGCCGGACCCCGGACCGAACTGGACACGTCTTCGGCTCCGTGTCCACGAGGGGTGAGGACTAGAGTTTTCTAGGTGTTTCCAGGGCCGCAGTCACAACAGCCAGGCACATGATCCGTTCTAGGTGTTTCCCCAGCATCTTCTCACCCACCTTCACGGTAACCCGGGGCAGGGCCTGCGGGGTTTAGAGGGACCATCCGGTGAGGAAGGGGCAGGGCTGGGCTCGGCGCCCCTCCCCCATGCCTGCCCGCCATCCTGGACGCCGCGCCCCCCCCCCACCCGAGCGAATGCGGGGACTGCAGGGCTGAGTCGCCCCCCGGCAGGTGCGGCCAGCAGGTGCACCACAGCACCCAGCCAATGTGCCCGCTGGCCCACGCAGCGCTGTGCCTGCCACTCCGGCCTCCGGAAGGTGCCGTGGGGAAGCCCAGAGGCCCTCAGGGACCTCGCCCGGGGGCCCCACAATGCCCCCTCGGAAGGCTGACGGTGTGACGGTCCTGCCACAGGGCAGTGTGGGGAACTACCATGTAGAAGAAATGCTCACGGTTCATAACACAGGAACACTCTCGCTGTCCCCGAGAAAACGGTCTCTCCTGAAAAGACACAGGCCCTCAGAGGGTGGTGGCCGGCGGCCCCCCTGTTCCTAGGCTTGACCCCCGAGTACACGCCCCTCCTTTCCCTGCACACGGCTGGCTTTGTCCCCTGCTCCAGCCTCCGCCTCCTCTCCCCGGAGGACACGGTGACCTGCCTGCAGGCGGTGGGCCTGAGGCTCCCTGGTGCTCGGTGCGTCCCACACACGTGTTCACGTGCGCGTGTGTGTGTGTGCGCGCGCGCGAGAGCGTGCAAGCGGCTTCAGCTGACGGTCAGCGACGGGTCAAATCCTGCTCTGGACACTAGGGATTCAGGACAAACGGTCATTGATGGTTCCTGTCTTTTTTTTATTTTTATTTTTTAACATTTATTTATTTTTGAGAGACAGAGAGAGACAGTGCAAGCAGGGGAGGGGCAGAGAGAGAGGGAGACACAGAATCCCAAGCAGGCTCCAGGCTCTGAGCCAGCTGTCCGCACAGAGCCCAACACGGGACTTGAACCCACGAACCGTGAGATCACAGCCTGAGCCGAAGTCGGATGCTTAACCGACTGAGCCCCCAGGCGCCCCAGGTGTTCCTGTCTTGGGGACTCGGCTCTGAGCAAGGGGACGCGGCTTGCAGTGGACGCCGTCTGTGGGCTCACGGTCTCCTAATCCCAGCTCCGTCCGCCGGAGGCTGGGTAACTAAACGCTTCCCCGGGGGCGACAGGCGCAGGGCCCAGTCCTCGGGAGGACGCCGCGGGGACCGACCGAGGCGGGAGTGGGGGCTGAGAGGGAGACGTGGGGTCCCGGGGAGACACGGGCCACAGCAGAAACCGGGTTAGGGTTTATCTGCGGAGCCCGAGGGGGCCCTGCCAGCTGTGGGCCAGACGGTGCCCCGGGCTCAACCTCTGCAGCCGGGGCCACTGGAGTCTCCCGGAGGGACCCCGACGCCCGCACCGCGGTGGTGGTGCAGGGCTCCGAGGAAGGAGGGGACCGGCGAGGCTGGAGCTCGGTCCCCACGGCAGATACACGTGCACGCACACACACACACGCACGCACACATAGAAGACCGGTGGAAAACTGAATGAGGTCTGCAGCCCCGTTCACAGGACCAGCGTCCCGTCCAGACTCGATGCCGTGATCCACGTCCTCGGCGGACAAGGGGCAGCAAGGTGCTGTCCGCCCTGGTCGTGACAGTGTCGCTGAGACCCCCTGCAGAGCGCCCCGCCCCGCACGTGGTGAGCCAACCATAAACAAGAGCTGCTCTCATCTCTGAGTGCCGGTGGCCCCCGGGGACGCCCGTCTCGGTTCCCAGCTGTTCCCCGGCCCTCCACTGCATAGACCCTTCTAGAAACGTTCGGGAAGTGAACCTCAGCCCGCTGCCGGGGAGCTTCCGGATCCCCCCTTCTGCTTCCCCTCAGCAGAAAAGACTCGGAGCAACATGGACGGGTTCCGATTCTAACGTGACCCCTCCCTCGGCCCCTGCCCTCCGTTTCTGGAAGATTCCTGACGTGGCTTCTGCTTTCACAGCTACACTTCCTCTCGGGCCTTTGCAAGCTGATTCGCGATTTGCGTGGACCCAAGGACTTGCATCGGTCACCGTGGCCACCGTCCCCTCCCCCTCACGCACCTTCAGTGGTTCAGCAAACCGTCCCCAGAGGAGCCCTGTGCCCTCCGTTAGCTGCGCGCCGACGGGACCGGCCTGCAGCCCGACGCCCTCCACCTCCGCCCCCTCTCACGCCCTTCGCTCCGTCCGTTTTACACCGAAGGGAATTCCCCCCATCGCAGGAAACGGAATCAGAGGAGGAGCTGAGCAGTTTTGCTTCCTCTTGGTCGCCGGGTAATCTTACATCATTTCCTCCAAGCAAGGGACCTTTCCTGTCCTGCTCTCCATCCACACACGGCCTTGGAAGTCCCTTCTGAGAGCTCGGCCTTGGCCCCCCCCTGCTGCTCCCCAACTCCGTCTCCGCAGGGGGCCCTCCTTCCACCGTTTTACATGCAATCTGCATCCGTGCCCAGCGAGCGGCCGTGCAGCCCGGCTGGTCCCCTGCCCGCCCCCCTCGCTGGGAACGCTGTGAGTCAGGATAGGTCGGGTTTTGCCGCGGTAACAAGTCTCTCCCTCGTCTTAAAGCGGCAGGAAGCAGAGGTCTCCCTCCCGCCCACTCAGCCGGCGAGAGCCAGCGCAGCAGGCTGACCGGCCGCACGGTCCTGCTCTGCGCCCGGGGACACGAGGCCTTCCGCCGACGGGGCAGGACACCGGGGACCTGAGGGTCCCCCGTCAGGGAGTCAGTGCGGCTGCGGGAGAGATGCACCACGTGGCCCGGGCTCCATCTCCCTGCAGGGGTGGGGGGGGGGCTGGGGAGGTGGTCCGGGAAGGGAAGGAGCGGAGATGGGTGAGCACACACCCCACCATGAGCTTCACACAGTCACACCACCCGGCTTCCAGGCCCGTCCAGCCCTCGAGCAGCCCGGCCCCGGTGAGGCGCCGACCCTGGGGTCATCCCCATCTCTGCCGACCTTCCTTTTCTAAACTCTGCTCCGCGTCCAGTGACCCCCGGCCTCTCCCTCTTTGCTCCCTAAGCCCACGGGCAAGGTGCTTCCGGGAGAGGCCGCAGCCCATCCGACTTAGTTCTGAACACCCTGAGGGCAACCGAGGGAAATCCAATCAGAGCCGGAGGCCCTGGTGGGGGTGACAGGGAGACAAGCAGGTGCCGGACAGAGGCAGGGGTGAGGCAGATGGCAAGAAGAGCATGGGACCCGCAGGGCTGGGAGACGTGAGGCAGACGGAGACAAGAAAGGTGTCGCCAGGGAGCCCATCCAGCCGCTCAGAGCTCGGCCCCTGGCCGGCTGCCCCGGCGCCCCCTGACACCCCTCCCCCACCCCACCCCTGCCCTGTAACCAGACCCGAGGATCCTCACACACACAGCACGAGCTCGGGAAGCCCGTGTCACAGAACTCACGGCACCCCTGGCTGGCCAGGTGACCCGGCAAGACCCTGGGAGCTCGGCGAGAGCCGGTGGACGGAACCCGGCGGCCGCGGATCTTAAAAACAGAGGCACCGGACAGTCACGTGTGGCGTCTGGGCACACGCAGTGGCAGCGGCGTGGTCTATGTGTATTTCAGCAGCACACAAGGATTTATGAGCGTGTTGTTCAGACCAAGGAGGAAAGAGGTTCTGGAAAGCCTTTGCCAAGTAAGGAGCAATAAAGAAGAATGACTTACGTAACTCTTATCATGGCTGACCGGAGACAGGCTACATGGGACCGGTGTCCCCGCACTGCGTGTCTTATCTCAGGAAAGTGCAGATCTCAGAAGGGCTTTGGTGCAGGGTCCCCCTGCGGCCTCGGCCCCGCCGGGCTCTTTTCCTGCCTGAATTCCCGTTGGAGGGTCCCTGGAGGTCCAGGATCGCCGGCTCCCGCACCTCCCCCTGAAGAAGACGCATCACCGCACCTAGTTTGCTCACTCCAAATCCTCACAGCCCACCCCGCGGCTTCCTGCCTCTGCATCGTTGTCCTTCTCCACTCCGAGCGGTCACAGCCTCCACATGTAGACCATTCTGCACCTTTCCTGGGGCTTGGTGACTTTCTCAGTGGCCTGCAGAGGGGCGTCTGGGCCGCGAGTCACTTGGGAACAAGTCCCAGATGAAAAGACGAAACGCCGGCTGATTTCACGCAAACGAAGGGCTGCTCCCTGCACTGCGGGTGTGCCAGGCTCATTTCACTCTTTTTGAGGAACTTTCTAGACTGCCGTTGCCCTGCATAGCTATCGACATAAATAAAGACATATGTCTTCATTTATTCACCCCCGGCTCTGGAAGGCGTGTTCCAACCGCGTGGCCTGTCCGTGGTTGTAACGTTTCTCTCCTCTTGGGGAAAGCTGGCGCTCAGTGAGAGAGAGGCCAGCGCGCCAAAGGACACAGGGCAGCAGAACGGACAGCGCCCTCCCTGTGCGTTCAGGGCTCTGACATTTGCTCATTCCAGAAGCTACTGTTCCCTCTGCTTCTTGGCCCAACCCATTCTCACCCATGAGCCAACCTCCTTTTGTACAAAGTAGCTCAAGCGAGGTTTCTATTCAGGGGTAACCAAGAGATCCAAGTCATTCTCTAAGGCCTTACCTTCTCCAGCCTCACTCACCCAGGCGAGCGCCCTGGGGAGGCAGGAGAAGGCGAGCAGCCCTGCACGTCCGTCGCCGCCTCCGGCACGACCTGAAGGCACGCCCTGCTGAAGTCAGGCAGGAGGGCATCTCTGGGACCGCGTACCGGGGCACGTCCGCCAGAAGACTGGCCGCAGGGGAGGGCAGGTGCGTCCCGCTGCTCCTGGGCGGCCGAGTCCGGGAAGAAAGGGGATGTGTGTCTGGAGAATCCACGCGTCCCAGGCTCTGCACGTTACCTCAGTCGGCGGTCTGGGAGCTCACACGTGCCGTGGTGTTGGGACGAGGGTCATCGCTGTACAGAGGAAACTGAGGCTCGAGGTCACCGGCGAGGAAACAGCAGAGGAAGGATTTGAACCCAGCTCCGTGAGACTCTAGAACCCTGTCCTTCCGCTGTCACTGCCTCTCAGACTGGACCCTGCACAGGCTCACCGGGACCCTCGTGGACGGCACTTTCTGAGTCTTAGGTCTAGACCTGAGGGCAGGAACTGAGCACAGTTCTAGCAGCTCCCTGGTGGTGTCAGTGACCCACTTTGGAGACAAGACTGTGGAAAGCGACATGGCCTTGGGGCTTTACGTTGAGAATTCTCAAGGCCCTTGGGCGGTAGGAGCAATCTTGGGGGAGGATGTGGACTTTCACAGCCCTTGGAGCCGGTGACGCTTTGAGCTAGTTTTGCTCAGCTCCTGTGGGGTAGGGAGGCCCCTGGCCGACATCTGGGCTGCATGAGTGTTTCGTTTCGCAGGACGCAACTCCTTCCTTTTTCTAACATGCAAAGGAGTTTTGCGAATTCCTTTTTTGGTCTGCGGGCAAAACCCTCCCTGGAGAAAGAAGGCGTCTCGGGCTGGACCCTGCTTCTCTCCAGACCGTGCGGTTCCCCAGCCCCATCTGCGTCCCTCCGCGCCCAGAGCAGGGGCACCACCAGCCGGCCGACGGCTGCCCACCTCCCCGCCTCCCTACCCCAGAGCCCGCTGTCCAAAACGTCAAAACGACAGCAATTGTGTGAATTGCTTTGAGAGAAGGAGCTGTGAGAAACGGATTAGTACGACGGAGCACATGTCACAAATCCAGGGGGACGTCCAAGTTTTCAGGAAAACACAAAAATTAAAACATTTTTTTTCTTTGGGCACATATTCCAGAAAGGGAGGGGGAGGAAGGGCAGAGAAAACCGGCGTAGGGATCCTCCCGGCTGAGAGTCTGGGAAACCTAAAGAGAGCGCGGGGGTGCCCGGCTGGACGACAGCCCCAAATGCGCTCGAAGGCGCGCTCCCGGAGAAGACGCGCTCCTGGAGAAGGCGCGCTCCCGGGCGAAGGCGCGCTCCCGGAGAAGGCGCCCAACAGGGCGAAGGCGCGCTCCTGGGCCAGCGCATCCCGTCCTGAGTGCAACCCCCAGACAGGTGTGTTTCCGTGGGCCCCAGAGACAAGGCCAAGGCTGCCCGGGGAGGCCCTGGTGCCAAGGGGTCTGCGCCGGGAACCACCCAGGGTCTACCAGGAAGAGGAGGCCAGGGGGCCGCTCCGGGTTTATACGGCCGAACATGGCGGGGCACACCTGCGGGCAACGATGCCACGGATTTCACAGCCCGCGAGCGGAAGACAAAAGTAATCCGAGGTTTTGGACGTGAGGGTGGCCGCATCCTTGGCAGCAGGGGAGAGGGGAGGGGGGACACGGGGGGCAGGCGTCTGGGGTGCTGGCTGGGCTCGGTCTCCCCACGTGAGTGCTGGTGACGCCTGTGTTCACCGTGCGAGGAGTCAAGGAGAAGCCTCACCGTCTGTGCACTCGTCACAGATATGTGTGACACTTGAGTTGGAAAGTTTACTAAAAAAAAAAAAAAGCCCACCACGTCCCTCTAAATCAAAGCCTGGTTTCTTTCAATGACTTCAAAGAGCACGAGGAGGGTGGCCTGGTCCTCCCTCCCACACCAGCCGCCACCACAGCCTGGTTTGTGGGGGTCCCTGAGCCGCCGGCCATGGTTCCTCCCTTCCCGCGGCCTCAGCGGGCTCTCAGGCCCCGAGCCCCGTGGGCTGACGGGGCTCCCTGCTTCCTGCCCCCCAGCCAGCGCCTTCCACCCTGACCGTCCTCACTGCCGGCTTCCTGTGACCTCCGTCCTCAAGTCTGTACCGCCAGCTCCGCCGGCGCCACCAGCGCCGCGGCCCCCGGCGCCAGGGGGCAGAGCCCAGCTCCGAGCCGCCCTCCCCTTCCCAAAGGTCAGGGGGCAGGTCCCTTCCAACGTGACCCACGCCGTGCTCGCTGCTGAGCCCCTTCTCCGGCCAGGCGGTGTCAGAGGCCCCCCCTGTCCCAGCCCCTGCCCCTGCCTGTCTGGGGCAAGGAGAGGGCCCGGGTCCCCGCCCTCTGGTTCCTTCTTCCCAGAAGGGCCAGCTCGGATGTCCTCAGCCTCCCTGGGGCAGAAGTCCTCCTTGGCCTCACCCCCAAGCACCGGCCGGCCCTGCCTACTTGCCCAAACCTTGCAGGGTGTGCCCCTTGAAAAAAACGGGAGAGAAAACTTCCTGAATTTTTCCCCCAGATGCCCAGTCCGGTCCGGAAACCTCACGACCGCAGGGACAGCGCTGCCCACTGGCTGCCGACGGACACCCAGGGTGAACATCTCCTCCGGCCTCACAGTGGAGAAGCTGATGACTCACCAACCGCCGACACTGGGACTCAGACCCCAGGGCTCCAAGGTCAGCTGAGACTCCACGGCCGCCTTTGTCCTTCCTCTCGGGGGAGGCCTCCCCGAGAAAACCCCGCTGTTCCAGAGAATCAAAGCCGGAGTCACGGCCCAGGCGGTGCCCGGCCTGCCCGGCTGGGCCGGTCCCTCTCGGCCACTCCCCGGGGTCAGGCCGGGGGAGGGCCGGGGACAGAATGCGGGGGCTGCAGCGGAGAGGAAGCCGAGGCGGCCGTCCGTCCTCTGCAGACAAAGACAAAGACTCAACACTGGACTCTGAGCCAGCCCAGGCCGTCCTCCCGAGGACGTGGGCCCGGCTATTCACGGCGGGACCGGGAAAGGCCAACGAAGCCGCTAAGAGTGCACGTGCCGGCGGTCCAGGCGACTCGGGGTCCCCGTTCCGGCTGAGCTGTGCGCGCACCGGGTGGCCCTGTGGCACTGCCGCCCGTCTGGACGCTGGCGAGGACGCCGTGCTGCCTGGTGGCGGCAGGCGGAGTGGGCGAGCGTGTACCGTGTCTGGCCGGGTGGGGAACTCGGAGCGGAGCGGACGGGCGCCCCCTGCTCCTGGAGCCGCCGCCACCTTTAGCGCATGAACCCTTCCCGTGCCAAGCCTCCGCCACGCCCTCCGCTCCCTCACTCCTCCCGCCCCGGTGAGCTGCGGAGCCCGTGGACACCGAGGGGCGGATGTGAAGACGTCCAACACCAGGCCGGCTTAGCGGAGCCGGCACCAGGAACCGACTCCTCGATGGGATTAGTCCAGCCCTGCAGCTCTGGCCCTTCGCAGGCTCTCGTGATCTGGGATTCTGCCGATACCCTGGGCTTCCGGCATCCTCTGTCCAAAACAGAAGCCCTTCCCTGCAGAGGAAGTGTGTGTTTGGGGCATTCTCATACTAGTGATGAATTAGCAATTTGCTACCATGAGGGACTCACACGGGGCGGTGGAGGAGGCAGTGAATTCGGGAACGCAGAGAACTGGAGGTCAGAGGATCAGGCCTGGGCCCCCCGAGGCCCCCCACGCAGAGGCTCTGGGTAGCAGCATCGTCCAGAGCACGGATTCTGCAACCCCGCTGCCTGGGCTCAAATCCCCTTTTCACCACTGCGCTTGGGAGTGCGTCTGGACCTCTTTGGGCCTCAGTTTCCTCATCTATAAAATGGGGATGATCATAAGGTTATATCAGGAACATGAACTTGATGTGTACGTGCTTGGAACGGAGCATGGAACACAGGAAGCGTGGGTGCTGCTTACTCTTAGGGACTTGGAGAACCTGGGGCCCAGGTACTGAACTACAGGGAAGATGGTGTCAACCACGGACTTCATCCATTTCCAAAGTCAAGGCCCAGCCAGGGTCACTGTTCCTTCCCACATCCGGGCCATTCCCATAGTCCTTTGCTGCCAACACAGGGAAGGGTCCATCCGCCACATCTGGGGGACGAGAGTGTGGGGCTGCCCAGGAGGCCAGGCAGCAAGGTGGGCGCATTCTCCTCGGCTAAATGCACCTGAGGCCCCAAACCGCCAGGTTTTACGGACGGTTTTGTGGGCCGAGGCCTCATCTGGCTCGTCCTAGAGCACCGGTGCGGACACGGGGTCCTGCCGCCTGGGAGAGACGCAAGTTCGTCACAGCGGAGAGGCGCACTGGAGTTAAGGCGGGGGCGGGCAAGCCGTCTCCTTGGAGACAGGGCACACAAGACCAGAAGCTCCCTGTCACAACTGTCTTTCGAAAGGAGTCTCAGAAAATGCCGTATTAGACCTTGACCTCAGCCTTCAGACTCAAAAGACAAGAATTAGCTTATTTTGCTTTCTTTGCATTTGGCCGATGACCTCACTCTCCTTTCCCTCGGACAACACCCTACAGCTGCTCCTGGCCCCTCTGTGAACTTCCAGTTCCTCGTCTGTGAAACCCTTACCCCCCAGAGCGTTAAAAGGTTTAAATGAAATCATGTACGTCATGAGTTCTGAGATGCCTCCCGCTGTAGCTGGTTAGACGTACACTGTTTCCATTAGTACTCTCTTCCGACGCCAAATTTGTCCTCGTTACAAAGGGCCTCTTTCTACCGTAAAGAGACACTCAAATCCTGAGAGCAAAGTGAGGGGGGAGGGGGGGAGGGGGGTGGGCATGGAGGAGGGCACTTGTTGGGGTGAGCACTGGGTGTTGTGTGGAAATCAGTTTGAAATAAATTGTATTTTAAAAAAACAAAGTGCCTCTATCTTTTTTTCTTTTATGTTTTTTATGTTCTTTATTTATTTTTGAGAGACAGAGACAGTGGGAACAGGGGAGGGTCAGAGAGAGGGGGAGACACAGACTCTGAAGCAGCTCCAGGCTCCGAGCTGTCAGCACAGAGTCTGACGCGGGGCTCGAACCCACAAACCGCGAGATCATGACCTGAGCCGAAGCCGGACGCTTAACCGACTGAGCCGCCCAGGCGCCCCTAAAGAGCCTCTGTCTAAAAGCTCTCCACCTCTCAGCCCCTCTTTGCTCTAAGCCTGGACCCTACTCCTTCATCAGAGAAGGCGTGGTCTTGGAGTCCGAGGGCCGAAGTGGGCGGGGCCGCCTCCCTGCCTCCCAGCGAGCCCCGCGGAGGCCGGCCCAGAGCGCCAGATGCAATTAGACGGTTAAAAAAGGAAAGTGCACATCCTGCTTACCCACACCCTCCAACTACGTAAGGGGCATAGAATGGCACCGTTAGGAACGGCCTAATCCAATGACCTCATTTAAAGATGAGAAGACCAGGGCCACGCGAGGACAGCTTGCCCAAGGTCACAGGGCAGGGTGAGGCAGGCTGGGGTCGGACTCCTTCAGCCCTGACCCCCAGGGAGCACCCGGCCCTCCTCCTGGGAGCTCCGGCACCACGGCCGGCCGGGAAGGCGGTCACCGGAGCCGTCTTTCTCTCTGGGGCTAGAGCCCAGTCTCCAACTGGACTCTCAGGCAGGAACCAAGTTCCATCGTTTCTTCACCCGGGCCCTGTGCTCACTGAGTGTGTGGCTAAGCACGGCGATGCTCTCTGTGAAGTGACAGAGGGCTTACGCTAAAACGTTCGCCCCGTCTCTAAAGATCCATCCAAGTAAGGTGATCAGAAACGTGGAGGGAAAACCCCATTCATAAAGATGTCCATGCAAATACCACTTGTAAAACTAAACTATTGACAAAAAACAACTAAAATGTCTAACTGATGAACTTTAATAATATTTTAGTTAACTTAATTTCAACAAAATGGGTAAATGTTCATTTTATTATTTATTTTTAGTGTTTATTTATTCTTGAGAAATAGAGACACAGAGCATGAGCAGGGGAGGAGCCGAGAGAGAGAGGGAGACACAGAATACGAAGCGGCTTCAGGCTCCGAGCTGTCAGCACAGAGCCCGACTCGGGGCTCGAACCCACGAACTAGGATATCATGATCTGAGCCAAAGTCAGACACCTGACTGACTGGGCCACCCAGGCGCTCTGGGAATGTTAATTTTAAAAAGGAGGTGACAAAATAATTTTTTTAAACAGTGAACTTTGTTAAAGAACAGGGAGTGGACAGAAATTTGGAGAGATGCACACCGGAAATAAAAGAGTGGCCTCCCAAATGCGAGGCGCTCGCCTGGTCCCGGCTCCCCTGCAGGCATGTGATTACTTCCGACCAACCACCTGTGACACACAGAGCACTGGATGCCGCTTCCAGGCTGAATGAATCCCGGAAACACCAGCGGGCTCGCTCCGTCCTTGCGGCAGGAACAGAGATCTTGCGTTCCAGGCGGTGTAGACTGCACCAGCCTGGGTGCCTGGGTGCCTGTGAGCCTCTTCCCTGCGCTTCATGCTGGGCGTGCAGCATGTGAAATAGGGTTTGTGATTAAGTTACAAAACTCACTAAGATTTCCAGAGTGAAATCTGTTACTTAGTCCAGTGGCCCTCAGCCTTGCCAGTGACTTGGGGCCCGTTTAAGAATCCCAGTGCCCAAAAAAAAAAAAAAAAAAAAAAAGAATCCCAACGCCTGGGGGGCTCAGTCAGTTGAGCGTCCAACTTCGGCTCAGGTCATGATCTCCTGGTTCGTGGGTTCGAGCCCCGCGTCGGGCTCTGTGCTGACAGCTAGCTCAGAGCCTGGAGCTGCTTCGGATTCTGTGTCTCCCTCTCTCTGTGCCCCTCCTTCTCTCTCTCTCTGTCTCTGTCTCTCTCAAAAATAAAATAAACATTTTAAAAGTTGTTTAAAAAAGAATCCCAGTGCTCGGGGTATGTCAGAATCTCTCAACGTGGGATCCACGCATCAGCAAACCCAACGTGAAGCCAACGTTGATAATCAGTAGCCCGTCTCAGGGGTTCCCAAAGCACGGACCCCACCAGCAGCAGCAGCATCCTTAGAACTTGTTAGAAGTGCACGTGTTCAGGCCCCGCCCCAGACCGACGGATTGGGAGACCCTGGAGGGGGGTCCCGAGCTGCGTGTGAGAAGCCGTCGGGTCACCGCTGCCCGAGCGTGGGCACCGCTGGCCTGGCTCTCCTGGCCTCCAGTAATGTGCCCACATTAACTCCAGGTAAGTGAACCTTAGATGGAAACAGACTTATTAACAAAATTATAACAAGGGAAGTCCCAGCTCTTCAGAATTTCCTCTTTGCCTGGATTTGCCTTCGAATGAATTTTTACAGATTCTTTTCCAAAAGTGATCGCATTAACTCAAACGTGTGGCAAGAGCAAAGCCATAGGACTCAAAATGCAAGACCCGGGCTTCTCAGACTTGGGACTTCTGAACACACAATAATTTTTTTTTTCTTACTGTTGGGAAGCCCAGAGAAGATTAAGGATGGACTTTGCAAAGCAAGGATATTTTTTAAAATACATTGTAAAATCATTTGTAAAACTCATCACCACTGCCAGCTACCGGTACTGTTTTTCTAAGAGGACACTTCAACGAGGAAGAGGGGGGAAGGATCCAACCTCGGGATCAGGAAGGTCCGGGAAGGTCCTGTGAGCAACCCTCCAGTTCGCACTCGTTTTTCCCTGTGGCTCAGACTGGTGAACTCTGTCACGGACAGGCTCTGGTGCTCAGCCAGCCTCCCGGAGCCACCGATCGAGGTGACAATTAGGGCCAAGTCCCTATTCCCCAGGACGTTATGTAACACCCACAGCCTTCCAAAATTCACCAGCCGTGGACACTTCTAACGGGGCTGTAATCTTCAGCACCACACTGTTTCCACTCACAAATCATCCCCCCTCTCCCGAGGCTTAGCTCCTGCCTGTGCACAGCGTCATTCTAGTCTTTCCCCAACCTTCCATCCTCGACGCAGTGACAGGCCAGAGCCTGTTGTAATGAATGTCCACACACGGGGCGCTGGGGGGGCTCAGACGGTTGAGCATCTGACTTCGGCTCAGGTCATGATCTCAGGGTTGGTGGGTTCGAGCCCCGTGTTGGGCTCTGTGCTGACGGCTCAGAGCCTGAAGCCTGTGTGGATTCTGTGTCTCCCTCTCTCTCTGCCCCTGCCCTGCTCACCCTCTGTCTCTCTCTCTGCCCCTCCCCAACTTGTGCTCTCTCCCTCTCTCTCAAAAATAAACATTAAAAAAAAGAATTGCTGTATGCAAGCCCCACAGAAGTCCCGCCCGCCTGACACACCCTCCCCCAACACCGCTCGGAGCTTCTCTCCTAAGAGACAAGTGACCAAGTACAATCTCCATAATTTGCTGTCACATTCAGTTAGGAGTTGGCGGCTTGCCTGGATCCAACTAGGACACCCTTCCTCTGGGGGAGGGCGAGGCCTGAAACCAATGCTCCCGGACGAGGGCATGAGCACAAAGGCCCGAGCGGTGCCAGTTAAGCAATCCGCGTCCCGATTTCTGTCCAGCGCGTTTTGCCCCAGAAAAACACTAGCTCAGACCTACTGCTCGGAGCCTCGCGGGACGGGCTACCGAAGTGCACTCGCTCTCCTCTGGGCCTCACTTCTGTGCCGCCGCGGGCTGGCCGCAGAGCAGGGACCAGCGGCCTGGCTCGGGGCGCACTCAGGGGGATGCACTTGAGAGGAAGTCTGCTGTGCGACAGGAAGTCGGGCAGGGAGCGGGGGCAGCGCTCCCCGAGGGCACATTAAGGGCGGGGCTGTCCTGAGGCCCGGGAACCGCCTCCCACTGCGATGAGCTAATCTCTTAGAGTTCGGACACGGGCCTCCTCCAGCAGGAAGCGTCTGGGGAGAGGGCAGGGAGGCGCAGAGACGAGATGCCGGCTTCCCCCCTCACGCCTGCCCTCTGACCCCGTGGGTGGGGACCCTCCTCTGCCCGGGAGCAGGAGCTCGGACTGGGTTTCGGAGCCGCATGGCAGAGCCGCTGCGTGGGCTCAGAGGTGCCACCGGAATGCTCAGGCTCTTCCCCCAGCATTTCCTCCGAGGCTGCAGAGAGCAGAGCACAGTGCAGAGAGGTGGGGCCGTTGGGGACCATCGGGTCGCGGCCCGCGAGGCTCCGCCACGCCCGTGCCCCCGCCCCCCAGCCCCGACCGGAGGACCCCGGTCACATCACCGGAAGGGAGCATGAATAACTCCCGGTGGCTTGTGTGGAAAGTGTTACGCGGTCATGGGAATCTATCTGCTCGCTACTCCCCTGAAACCGGAAAGCCGGCGCTGGGAGGAAAGTTAAATAATTAGGTAGATAGAATGCTTTTGTTTAAACCAATTCCTTTAATCCGATAAGATAACCACAATCTTTCATTTTTAGGTAGGCTCAACAATCAAAGGCAAGGAAAAAAAAGAAAGAAAAACAAAGCTGATGAACCTATTCCAACGGGAGGGAAAAGTGGGGCTGGAGCCCAGAGGACCGAGTGCCAGTCTGCTGGACGCCTTCAGGGGTTCCCCGTTCTCCCCCTGCTCCTGGGGTTCCGGCACAGCGCCCCGTCCTCTGCCCTGGGCCTTGGGCCTCTGGCCTCCGCTCCCAGGAGCCGGGCCCGCTCAGCCCGGAGCCCGGCCCAGGCAGGCTATGACAGCCCAAACCTGATTGCGGAAAGTCATGAGTGATTTCTGCGTTTACAGTTACGGGATTGAAAGCCAGGCCTCACTCCCTCAGTCGATTCTCACGCCGGCTTCAAGGGCTCCCCGGGGAATACGGCTCTAAGTCAGCCTGTGGGAAAAAGCGTCCCTTCCCTGGGTAGCGTGCGGTCTCCACGTCCCCGTGGGCCCAGCACCAGCCTGAGGAGGCCAAGGAGAATGACCACCGGTCCCCCAGCTGAGGCCCCAAGGAACCCCGAGACCGGCTGAGACCAGAAAGTTCGGTCCATCCAGGGCCTCTCAAACATCCCCCTGGAACTGACCCGAAGCTCCGGAAGGCCTTCAGAGGACAAGACGTGTCCGACCAGCTCAGGCCCGCAGCACCGAGGGCCCCAGTCTTCGGACCGAGGGGCTGTCTGGGCTCAAGGGGTCAGCAGCTGTCGGGACGGACGGGGATGCCACTCATGTGGAGGCCAACACAAGCCAAGGGCAGAGCCCGGAGGTCGGCCACGCTGACCCAGCGCCCGGGCTGGGGGCAGTGGGAGGGGAGGGCCACAGCCTGGTCAGGGCCTGGTGCCAGCCTCCGTGGGCCCAGTCCAGAGGCGGGCCATCGGAACTCAGTGAATGTACTGAAATACGCCTTGAAGCTGCAGGTGGGGTCTAACTTTGCCGCACTCCGGGCACAGCAGGGAGAGGATGATCACAGGCCTGAGCGGGGCGAGCGGCCCAGGCTGCAGCCGGAGTGTCGTGCTATGTGTGGAGTCTTGTCCAGGTGAAGGCCGGTGAGCACCCGGGCAGGGTCCCCGCGGTGCCGTCAGGGGCACGGACGTGCGTGCAGAAATGTTCCCCGGGCACCTGCATTGGTCACTACAGAGGAAAGAGGACTCTGTCACCTGACGGACGACTCGGGCTGGGGACACGGGTAAGTGAGCGATTCCTATAACGTGCTCAGTTCTAGTAACGGGGACGTACTTGGGACGCGGGGGCCCCGGAGGCTGTCACCCAGGCGGAGGCGTGGAGGGCGGGCGGAGAAGCGGCGCACAGGAGGAACGGCCCAAAGGACAGTCGTGCAAGAGCTCAGGGTCCAACGAGAGCACCACAGGGGAGGGAAGTCACAGTGTTCCTGCGCAGGGAGTTTGCTGGTCGCTGTGCGGCACCCGGCCAGTTAGCGACATCTCCACCGGGAGTTTGGCTTCCATCCTAAAGTGAGCAGCAGCCGTGGGAGAGCTACTGAGCGAGGAACAGAGACGCCTGCGCGTGAGAAATCCCCGTGCGGGCTGTGTGACAAAGCAGGGGCCCGTCCGCCTCCGGCGCCCTCGGGGGCCCAGGGCCACACCGCAGGTCGGAAGCCATCTGTCCGCGTGATCAGCGTGGCCTGAGATGCCAGGATGCCTTCCCTCCGCCGATGGTCCAGGAGGGGCTCAGGCGGAAGGCTCCTGTGAGGCTCAGCAGAAACCCACAGGAACGGCCGTGGGTAAGGTTAAAAAGTGACAGGTGGGGCGCCTGGGGGGCTCAGTCGGTTGGGCGTCCGACTTCATTCAGGTCATGATCTCGCAGTTTGTGGGTTCGAGCCCCGCGTCAGGCTCTGTGCTGACAGCTCGGAGCCTGGAGCTGCTTCGGGTTCTGTGTCTCCCTCTCTCTCTGCCCCTCTCCCGCTTGTGCTCTGTCTCTCTCTGTGTCAAAAAAAAAACAAAAAAAAACTATAAAAAGATTTAAAAAGAAACAGGTGTGGGGAGCAGAGGGATTCCCTCCTAGAAATTCATTCATTCACTCATTCATTCATTCACTGTAGCCAAGTGACCACGGGTGCTGGGCTCCATCACACGGACCTTGGTTCTCATCCCCCCCACTGCCCCCTGGCTGGGTGACCCAGGGCACACGACTTCCAGCTTGGCGCCCTCATCTAGAAGATGAAGACGACTCTTCCCACCGTGGAGGGCCGCTCTGAGGATCGGGCACAGCGTCAACTTTCTGCTTCATACAGTAGGAGCTCCCAGAACGCCAGCCGCTGCTCCCTCCCCGCTAAGCATTTGTGGAGCCTGCTGGCCACCTGCGAGGGGTGACGACAATGCATAGTAACTTTAAAAACCTAGTTCTTGCCTCGGAAGGCTCCTGGTCCATCCGCCAGCCCGCACCCTGCCGCGTGCGTCCTGAGGGGCCCCAGCTCCGCTCCTGGTGACCCCAGGATGCCCGGCCCAGGACTGGCTGCAGGGGAGCTTGTCCCACCGGCCCCACCTGGGGCTCCTGGTCCAAGGCCAGGCCGGCAGCCTGAATGCAGGGGGGCTGGCGGGGGGAGGGGCCGTTCTGCTCCCCGTAGGGCAGACCCAGCCCAGTAACGGTCCTGCATCAACGCTCTTCAAAATCAACGAGTGAAAAGACAATGACCCCCGGGCCTTGGAGTAAAGGCCAGTCCTCAAGGCACCTACAGTCTCTAACTGAAAATTCCCCTCCAGCTACACAAAAAATAAGTTCAGCGGAAGTCCCACTAAGATGGCAGGGGGTCACCAGGCACTCAGGGTAGGAAAGACCAGCTCTGATGCTGACACCCTTCCCTGGTCACCAAAATAACATCCGATTCGATCAGGTCCAGGAGCTACAAAGGTCCCAAACAGCCAAAGGCCCAGCTCGAGGGTCCTCGTGGACACGACAGGGCTCTGGTCTCTCGTCCTGTGCGCTTCCTGTCACGGGCACGGCATCCGAAGGTCAGGAGTGCACGATCAGCCGGACTGAAGGCCGCCGGACAATCCAGGGGGACGTCCCCGCCGCCCTGACACCCCCAGGAGGCGTCAAGTACTGTCCTGCACTCTGTGTGGCATTTGTGATCCATTCGCCTCTCAGTCGGGGTGGGGGGGGGGCGGGGGAGAATGAGCCGGAACAATGCAGGAGGAACCATTCAGGTTAGGTAATCAGGAAGTCCTTCCAAAAGTCTAAATGAACTTCCAACAGACACCGTAGAATTCACATCTCAACCCATCAAGATGGTAGAAACATCCAGTCTCTCAGTCCTCAGGTCCACACAGCTTGACACCACATGGAATTTCATGGGTCAAACAGACTCTCATTTGCAATATACATTTAAGACCTCTTCCTGTGGCACTTCACGTGCGTAATCCTCGTATGTCCAAGAAGGCACCAGCCTCCGTGCTCCCAAACCCGTTTATCGTATCTAAAGGGGAAGAAGATGTGGAAAATCTGGACGCCCCTCCTCAGTCATCGGTGAGTTCTCTAAAAGCCATACTTTCCCAGACCGGCTTTTTCTGCAAAGTTATGCAGACGTAACGCTAACGGATGGTGCGCCCAGAAAACATCTCCGTCGGAAGACAAACAGCATCTCGAGTGGAGTTTGAGGGCGACCAAGGACGGGGCTTCTGGGATTGTGGCAAAGAAGATCTGTGTGGCTTTGGGTTACTCCTGTCAAATCAGCTGATATAAAGAACACGCCGGAGACTGCCTCAGACGCCCGGTGAAGGCTCACTAGGTCGGAATGTTTCACCACCAGACTTGCTAGACCTGACGCTACTCTAGACCCAACCAATAACAGAGTGTCATGCTCAGCAACGGACCCCATGTGACCGGGGTCTCACGCCCTCCTCTGTTCCAAGTGTGGCTTTCTCCTGCCTTCTCTGGCTGCCCAGGAAGGACACAGAAGCCTCAGCGAGGCCGAGAAGAGCCAGCGTTTCCCAGACATCAGGAGGCGCGGGGCCGACGGCAGAGGAGGATGTCAGGACGGGGCTAGAACTGTGGAGTCACCTTTTAAAATGATCTCGTATCTTCAGAGTCCATAGTCCCACTTTAGTTATGGTGGGAGAAACTCCAATTTTTGTCCTAAATTATCTGAGTCACGGTGGCTGAGCCAAATTGGATTTCAAGCCATTTTTATGGGACTCCCCCGCTCACCAGCCACCGTCTGTCTAATGCCCAGGGCACGGACCCACTGAGATGCTGTCATGGGAAATCAAGCCCGGTGAACTGCCACGTGATCTCTCTTGCCGTTTCAACAGACCACGGGCCCTGTCATGACTAACGCAGGATGCCCGAACACCTTAGAAATTAAATTCGGAGTGCTAAAACCAGAACTACGTTTATATTTTCAGAGATACCTTTATCATGGAACTTCTAGGAGAAAGAATGCCCAAGTAAAATCCAGCCTACAAGGCAGAGGGCAATCGTGCCAAAATCCGACCTAAAGGGAGGCGCACGATGACATGACCATTAATTTTAGAACAGGAAGCTGATGGTCCTCAAACAGAAAGCGAAGTGGGACCTGGAAGGACATCGATCAGCAGGCGATGAATGGACGACCTTCCCCACAACATTCTCGGGTCTGTGGAGGTTCGACATCCATCTGAGTCTCCTGAAAAGTTGCCTGGTAGGGGCGCCCAGCTGGTCCGGTTGGCAGGGTCCACGACTCTTGATCTGGAGATCCTGAGTTCAAGCCCCATGCTGGATGTAGAGTTTACTTACAATAAAAAGCTCTTAAATTTTTTTTTATTAATGTTTATTTATTTTTGACAGAAAGAGAGGAAGAGAGACAGATGCAAGCAGGGGAGGGGCAGAGAGAGAGGGACACACACAATCGGAAGCAGGCTCCAGGCTCTGAGCCGTCAGCACAGAGCCCTACGCAGGGCTTGAACCCACGAACCATGAGATCATGACCTGAGCAAAGTCAGATGCTTAACCGACTGATCCACTCAGGTGCCCCAACAATAAAAAGCTCTTTAAAAAGTGACTGATAATATAACCAAGGCAATTAATGAGTGATTGTTCATTGGATCTGGATCTTGAGTGCCATCTGAAATCCAGGCAAATTAGGTCAAAGTCAGAAACTCTGAACTCTCAGCGGAGGCGCGGAGATTTCAGAAGTGTCTCTGGGCAAGCCGCTCCGTACCCTGGATGGCACGCCCTGCATCTCTTCCTGACGCACAGCACGCCGGAAGTTCTCCGGGTGCCCCGCTTCTGCGTAATCCAGATACACGGAGTTCTTAACACAAGCAAGTGGATCCATTTTTAAATTGGGCTAGCAGATCTAAATTAGCATTCAACCTCCTCCCCACATCTGAGAGGTTTGACTGACGTCATGGTTTCATGAACTTGAGACAAGCAGTGTTGCAAGGTGCCCGGGCAGGGGTGACGCACAGCGGGGCGGAAGAGAGACGGGGCCGTGCTCTTTATTGGGACACCCCTGAGCACCCCACAGCGCATCTGCTGCGTCAAATTAAGTGAAAGGGAAAGAAAAGATGACGAGGGGAAACACGTTAGCATGAAAGTTTTACATCCTGCTTCCGATGACCTCACGGAGCAGTAGGGCCGCAGAGCCCATCACATGCCTTACGCTACATAGCAATGCATCATAGATATTTACCTTTCACAACGGGACGACAGAGCACAAATATTTAGATGACATGCCCAGTAACTGGCTGCCTGCCTCCCAAGACCACTCCAAGGACCCCATGACATGACCTACATGGACGTGCTTCATAAACTGGAAAGATCTAATAAACGTAATAACAGCCTAAGTCCCACAGCAAATAAGGCCGTGGCTCGGTCACGGCCACTACATGCGTCTCCTGGAACAGGGCTTCTCAAAGGTCCCGTGTCCAGAAATCACCTGGGGATCTTGCCGAAGGGCAGATGATTCCAGTCGGGTAGGTCTGGGAGGGGGCCAAAACCCCGCTGCGCACCCAGTTCCTGGGCAATGCCAACGCCAGGCTCCGGGGCCACCCCCGTGAGGACGGGGGCTCAGGAAGGTCACCCCGTTGGCGGCCCACGACTGCGCTGGTCGGACACGTCTCCCGAGCGCACCGCAGACAGGACCATCCCTAATGCGCCGCGGGCTCTGGAGAAAGTCTGCTCGCTCCACTTGGTTCTGAACAGAGGACTTTAAACTCAGTAGCAAAGTGTTCTTTCTCAGGCCTCCCAAGAGCTGAAGGGTTGATTTTTAATTAGGGTGCCTTCCAGCGCCGGTTTTGTAGGACAAGAGGCGACAACACGCAAAAACACAGAAAGCTAATTTGCCAGTTTACTATTCTATGACTTCAGCGCCTCTCAAAGCGGGCCGGAGGAGGGGAAGCACTCTGCCCTCGTAAACACGCCCAGACACGCACAGCAGAAGAAAACCCTGCCAATTCCCAGTCGGCAGGAGAGACTGAATTATCTTCTGCATCTGAAGAAGAGGGCTCAAAATATCCAGGAGGAAAAAAAAACCAAACACCTGAGCAAACACGAAACTTGCAGAAAGGCTGCGCCCTCCCGATCCAGGAGCACTCTGGCCAGGAGGAAAAAGAAACCAGCAGGGTCTGCGGGGGGTTGTCCAGCGTGGGCGAGCACAGGACCCCGCGCGCTGGACAAAACGCGGACCGCTCCACCCCCGCAGTTTCTGACTGATCGGGCCTGAGGTGGGGCGCAGACAGAATGCCGCAGCCAGGGGAGCCCCTGATGTGCCCTGCAGCGGGGGTCTATGCTGGCGGGAGGCCCGCATCCCCCGCCCTCCGCCCCCGTAGCTGCGCCATCGTGCCCAGCGTGCCCTGGTAGCTGCCCCGGCGCCCAGCACCCCTCCCATGGCCGCGCCCCCGCTCCCAGCACCCCCCCATGGCCGCACCCCCCGCGCCCGGCACCTCCCCTATGGCTGCGCC
>PISW01010076.1:0-53609 GCA_004023785.1 Mungos mungo | reverse complement strand
TTTTGCTAGTTTTCTGTCTCTTGTCACCTTTAGAAAGCTTGTTGGGCTCTGTGCACCTATTAGTATTTCTCTGTTAAAGGAGGCTTATTGACTGTCCAGGGCCTGCCATTTCAGGAATTATTCTCTTAATGATATCTCTCAGTTTCTCTTGTTGTGCCTGTGAGTATTTTATTTCCCTACTCTGCAATATTTGGGACTCACCTTCTTGCACACTTTGGCTCGTTTCTTGGTGTAGTCCTATGAAGGAAAACAGACTGACAAACACCGAGGGAACAGAAGCACATATACACACAGACAAATCAAACAAAGAAACACATTACAGGGGGGAAAGAAAAGAAAGAAAATGGGAGGGAAAGAGACAAAAGGAAGAGAAGAAGAGAAAATAAAAAGAAAAGAAAAAGAAGAAAAGACAAAAAATATATTTAAAAGGGGGCCGGAGACAACAAAGGACAGTAGACCATTTAAAAGTGTATGACCAGTTTAGGGGAGAGGTAAGGATGAGATACAGGAAAATATATCTGGGTTGCAAGAAGGTGAAAAAGTAAGGGAGAAAGGAGAAAGGAATATAAGGAGTAAAATTTAAAAGAATTGAGTAAAGAAAAAGGAAACAAAGGTAATAATGACAAAGAAATGAGTACGAAACAAGTGAAGAACCCCCCCCCCAAAAAAACCCCAACAAAACCAAAAAGAAGAAGAAGAAGAAAAAAAAAAGCAGCAGCTACCCCTGGTGGATAGGCGTGGTTTGATGTGGTAAGTCTTGGAAGCTGTTCTCAGAGGCTCCGCCCCTGCCTGATTCGAAATGAGCAGCAGGAGGTGAAGTGCGCACCTTCACAGACTCAATTGCGGAGTCCCCACCCCCAGCCAGGATTGCGATTGCAATGGGGGAAAGGAAGAAAAACAAAAAACAAAAAACCGAGTCTCCCTTGGTTTCCAATCTGTTGCTCAGGACGCTGTGCGCTGCTGGAAATGAGCTGGGGGCTCCCACAGTCTAAGCGCACGTCCAGGCCTCCACCCGCCACTGACTCTTTGTTGGGGGTCGCGTAGGTGTGCGCCCTATTTTTTCCTGTGGGCACCCGGGGTTCGCGCAGTCAGTGCAGGGGGCGAGGTGCGTGGTGGAAATGCGGTCCGTGGTCCCGCAAGATCGAGTTGCTCGTGCCTGGTGCGGTTGCAGCTATGGCCGCTTCTCGCTGAGAAGCGCCCCTCCCGGGCGCAGTCTCCCAGGTGCAGCTGCTTCTCACAGCCACAGCCGCCTCTAATTCCCCGCCGAGATGGCTTAGGTCTGGAAGCTCCTCTTTCCCTTGCTCCACCCCGGTTTGGGATTCCGGCTACTCAGCAGATATCTATGGAGTGGGTGGGTTTCTGTCTCCAAGCGCAGCCAAGCGTTCTATACCTCTTCCCCAGAGACAGTACTAAGAGCGTGTTCCGACTCTGTCTCTTCTCTTTGTCTCTTGGGCTCCACGCGCCTGCCTCAGTTTGGGCTGGGGATCTTACCTCCCCTGCCCCTCCCGGGCTGGCCCGTTTTCAGGTCTCCCCTGTTCGCCCCCACTCACTCAGGTATCTTTGAAGTTCTATTCTTTCTGGAGTCAGTATTTTCTCCTTCCACTCTCGCAGATAAGCGTAATTTCCCTCTCAGTTTGATAAATGGTGTGGACGGAGTTTACAGAGCTCCCTTCCTCTCCGCCATCTTCGAAGAAAAGTTTCTTAAAACATATTTATAAAAATCATAATTAATAATATTTTAATGACAAAGCTTTGTTTAATATTAAGAATACATTAAGTATTCACCGCTCTTTTCATAATGGTCCTGGAAGCTCTGGCCAGAAAAACAGAATATAAAAAAATAAAAATTACAAAGAAGGAGCACTCGTGTAGCTCAGTCAGTTGAGCATCCAACTCCGGCTCAGGTCATGATATACAGTTGGTAGGTTTGAGGCCCACACCGGGCTCTGTGCTGACAGCTCAGAGCCTGGAGCCTGCTTCAGATTCTGCATCTCCCTCTCTGTCTCTGCCCTCCTCCCACTCACTCTCTCTTTCTCAAAAATAAATAAAAACATTGAACTTTTTTTTCAATAAAAAAAATTACAAAGAAAAGTGCTGTTACTTTCCAAAATGTAACCAAGGATGTAAAATCCTAAAATAAACTTAAGAAAATATTTGAATATGAAATAAATTGCCTAGATATTATAAATCAATATGTACAATCCAATTACATTTGTATATAACTTAAAAAATCATCCAGAAAATATCATTTCTAAAAGATGGCATTTTACAAAATAACAAAAATAAAAAGTAATCCAAAATAAATTTGCCAAAAATATGTTCATGCTTGTCATCAAGAAAATTATAAAACTTTATTGAAGCACATTAAATAAGGCACCATAAAAGAGTAATGCTTAACATATACCAAGAAAGAAAATGGATGTCTTGAAAATGTCAATTCTTTCCAAACTGACCTGAAACTACAGTTAAAATTTCAAAAAAGTAAAATTTGAAAATGAAATATTAAAATTAATGTTGAAGAGCAAATATCCAAGAATAACCAAAAAGCTCATAAAAGAAAGGAAGGACAATCTGAATAAGACTTCTCTTTCAATATATCAGGGCTCATTTTAAAATTTTGTTGCCTAAGAAAGTGTAGTATTGAAACAGAGCAAATGAATAAAACAAAGAGTAGAATAAAGAGGCTAGGAAAAGAGAGAGTCATGCATGTATATAACTTAGCTTATGAGTCAATGTGGCATTGTAAATCAATGGTAAAGATATGGGTTATTCAAATAAGGATAGCAGATGTCTAAAAACTTTGAATTTTAAACAGTTTATCATTAAAATGTTTGAACATACTTAAAAATTAAAAAAATAGTAAAAATGATCACCTATATCCCTCTATTAGTTATTGCTCCAAATAAATAGAACCAACAAGATGCAGGGAAAGAACAAAAGAGAGAGAGCAAGAGAGACACAGAAAAAGAGATTTAAAGAATTGTCTGACAGAATTGTGGAGAGTTGGTGTGTCCAAAATATGATGGGGGAAGCCAGAAGACTAGAGACTCAGAAGAGTTGCAATTTGAGTCCAAAGGCAGCCTGCTGCCAAGAATAACTTCTTGTTCAGGGGAGGCCAGTTTTTGTACTATTAAGACTTTCAACTGATTGGATGAGGTCCACCCTCATTATGTACGGTAATCTGATTTTCTTAGTCTATTAAATGTTAATCTCATCCAACAAAAACCACCTTCACAGAAACATTGAGAATAATGTTTGACCAAATATCTATACACCATGGCCCAGTGATGTTACTGTCACTGTAGCCAAATTTTCCTCTATCTTTTCTTCATAAGTTGTTCTTTCTACATTATCTGAGCATATAATACTAACACTACTCTTCACCCATACTTCACCCATACATAATTGTTTTAGACATTTATATTTAGTGTTCAATACCAATTTTCCCCCCAGTTATCAGTTGGCCAGATTTCTCGAGAAAAGCTCATCAGCATATTTCCTTAGATTCTGCATGTTCAAAATAGTTTTTCTCTAGTCCTTGAATCTGGAAGGATAGCTTGGCTAGATATTATATCATTAGCTCATTATTTCCTTTCACATACTGTAGATGTTGCTATATTATTTTCTGATAAAATATTGTTGCTAAAAGGTCAGATGCCAACTTGCTTTGATTTCTTTTGAAAATATTTGGTCCTTTTGTCAGAAACCCAGATAAGTTTATCATTATTGTCTACTTAAGGCTAGGATATGCTCCAAGTTGACAACAACTCAATGTATAGATTCAGTCTTCTGTTATTTCAGGGGAATTTTCTTGAATTACATTTTGAAATAGTAGTTCTGCTCTTAATTTTTTTTCTTCCTTAAGGTTTTCATTTACAAGTTTATTAGGTTTAATTTGCCTTTCTTCCATATCTATCAATTTTTCTCAGATTTTTTTGATCTCTGTCCTTATATCCATGTAATGTTCTTGACCTTCCTCATTTGTATCATGTATGTCCATTTATTATATGTTATATTAATTCATCTTTATGTGTCAATAACTTATCTTAATTTATGAGATGATTTTGTCCTCTTAAAAATATTTTAGGGGAGGAGCCAAGATGGCGGAGAGGAAGGGAGCTCTGCAAACTCTGTCTGCCCCATCTATCGAACTGAGAAGGACATTACTCCCATCTGCAAGAGCGGAAGGAGAAAATATGAAATCCAAAAAGAAGACAACCTCAAAGATACCTGAGTGAGTGCGAAGTGGGGAGATTGGAAAATGGGCCAGCCCCAGACGGGCAGGGGAGGTAGGAGCCCCAGCCCAACACGGAGCAAGCATGCAGAGCCTGAGAGACAAAGGGAAGAGACAGAGAAACTGAACACGCTCATAGTACGGTCTCTGGGGAAGAGATAAAGAACGTTTAACTGCGCTCGGAGAGAGAAACTCTTACTCCATATATAACTGCTGGGCTGTGGGAATCCCGACCCCAGGTGGTGCAAGGGAAAGAACAGCTTCCAGCCCTGTGTCATCTGGGGGGGCGGGGGGGGGAGTTGGCGGCCTCTACGGCGGTGCCAGGGGCGCTCACTTTAATCTCCGCTGCGGGACTGGGAGCACGCACCTCATTTCCACTGCTCATCTCACCTCCAGCATGGGCCTCGTGAATCCCGAATCCTGGGTCCCAACAGGGATTGGCACCGCTACTCGATCCCAGCTACTCGATCCTGGCAGGGAGTTGGCGGTGGTGGGGGCCAGGGTGTGCCCTTCGGCTGCAGGAGCTTGTAGCTTATTTCTGGCAGCGCGCGGCATCTCGGGCAGCAGCAGCGCGATTCCCAGCTGAAATCCCTGCCTGAGCCAAAAGAAACTGATCCCTCTCCCTAAGAAGACAGCCACCAAAGCAAGTACATCTCATCTGTGGTAGCATAAAAGTGCATGGACTAGGACTATGTTTGCACTCATAGATCTAATAGGAGAACAGGAGAAACCTAATGGAGGACCAGAGGGAGGGGAAGAGGGAAAGAGAGGGATGCAAAACCTGAGAGACTATTGAATACTGAAAATGAACCGAGGGTTGAAGGGGGAGGGGGAGGGGGGAAAAGAGGTGATGGTGATGGAGGAGGGCACTTGTGAGGAAGAGCACTGGGTGTTGTATGGAAACTAATTTGACAATAAATTACTTAAAAAATATTTTAATTTTCTAAGGTATTCTTTTATATCTTCTTGCAGTTTCAGCCATTCTTCTGATTTGTATGCATTTTTCTTTCCTAATGGTTCTCTGTATGTTTGAATGCATCATGCTTCATTTTTATTTCTGTTTTCTTTTTTGTTACAATTTTCTTGTGCTTTATGTCTGCATTTCTCTTGTACTTTTATTTGCTGAACAACTTTGAATTTCATTATCTACTGTTTTCTCAAAGTATCTCTGCAGGATTTGCATGCTAGTTTGGGGGTTTTTTTGTTGTTTTTTTGTTTTTTTGTTTTTTTTTAGTTTTAAAGATCTTAGATATTCCTGGTATTTTAGTTAAAAAGGGGATTCTATGGAATGAAGTATATAGCAGGTGACTGAAGTGGCTTTTCTTATATCTCAGCTTAAAGATTGTCTCTTCTGTTGCTACTACTAAGGAAAGTTGTTGCATTGCATGGTACTTTTTGGTGACTTGGCTTTCTCCATTTCTTCATTCGTATCATATTCTGGAAAGGCTACTTAACCCTTTTAATCACTGGTTGCTGCTTTCAAAGGACACCTCCAATTTCCAGGCTGTTTCTCTTTCTACCCAAGAATTGGTTGATTCCTAAGACTGCCAATTCTAGTCCCATGCACTTAGAAGTGTGTTCCATTCAACTCTTACATCGTGAGTGTTCTGAACTACCTATCACACACTTGCTCTCAGCAGCTCCCTTAGGGAGGGATTCCTTTCTTCTAGACGGAAAACCCTATACAGATATTTTCCGGTGTCTGCCACTGCCAGTATGCCTCTGTACCTCATAGTATTCAGTGAAGTTTTTTTCTGGGTTCTATGCAATATTAGAGGTTCTGGCAACAACTTTGTCTTGTGTACTTTTCTTTAATTATATGCAAATAGGAGTTTATAGTTGTCTCAGTATCCCAGTTACCGCATAATAGTTGCAAGAGTTTTAATTGGATTTATTTTTACTGTATGTGGACTTTAGTAGGATGTTTCAGGTAATTCCAATGTAGGTTTCTGCTATAATCTCAGACAGCCTGAAACGCTTAGATTTCTTCAGCTTCATTTAAATGAAAAAAATCCATAACATTTAGAAGAAAATAAAAGTGATTATCTGTATAAATTTAGAATATGAAAGACTCTTTAGTAAGACTCAATAAGTTGTATTAGCCTTCTTGGACTTCCAGAGCAAGATATCATAGACTGGTCAGCTCAAACCACAAAAATAATTTTTTCACAGTTCTGGAGGCTGGAAGTACAAGATTGGGGGGACTAACATTATCAGGTTCTGCTGAAAACTCTTCTCCTGGTTTGCAAACACACACCTTCTGGCTGACACTTCACATGACAGAAAGAGAGAGAGAGAGAGAGAGAGAGAGAGAGAGAGAGAGAGAGAGAATGCTCTCTGATGTTTCTTCTTATAAGGCACTATTCCCATCATGAGGGCCCCATCCTTGTAAGTCATCTAACCTAATTTCCTACAAAAGGCCTCATCTTCAAATACCATCACATTAAGGAATAGGGCTTCAACATATGAATTTGGGGGGTTGGGGAGTCATAATTCAACCTATAGCAAAGTGGAAGTCATACAGGAAAAGACTGATAAATGCAATCATATTAAATTTAAGAATTTTTACTCTTCAGCATAAACAGATGAAAAGAAAATAACTTAAAAATATATGTAATACATGTAATTGGCAAGAAATTGGTATCTACAATATATAAAGAACATCAAATGAGTCAATGAAGAAATGGCAAAATGTGACAGAAAATTAGGCAAAGACATAGATAGTTTTAAAAACCAAACAAAATGCCATGGCCAATGAACATATGAAACAGATTCTAAACCCCATTTTAATGTGATCCATGTAAACATCATCCATGTAACAAGGAAATGCTACTTAAAACCACAATTAATATATATACCCACAAAGATCAGCAGAATGTTTTATAAGGGAGGGACTATGCAACAAAAAGAGAGGAGGTATTAAGTCAAAAAACAAATGAACATGGAGGTAATAGAAGTCAAGACCATCATATATTGAGAATGGGGATGGAGAGTAACTGTAATGGGGTATGAAGAAGTCTGGTATAATATTCTGTTTCTCGATCGATGTGCTGGTGATTCAGCTATAACTAGTGATGCACGTCATAAAAATTTATTGTGCAGTAAAATATGATTTGTGCATTTTCTGTGTGTATGTTATACAATAAAAATGATGAAAAATTTTAAGTTAATTTTAGAATAGAAATAAAGTACAAAACTACAAAACCTCAAAGCTAGAAGAAACAAAAGTTTATGAATTCAACAAAAAACAATACAGGAGTAAAAAAAATACAGGTAAAAGTATTACAGGTAAAAGAAAACATAAAAGTATGACAATAATTTTCAGTAAGTTAATAAAATAAGTTCATGTCAGGCTGGTGGAAATCCATTTCATAAAATTTATAAGAGGTTTATTTAAAACAACATGACAAGGAATAATTGAATATATCATTAAAATGGTAAGATAAAGGAAGCAAAAGAGGCAGTTATGACCATAAAACAAAATATAATTTAATTTTAAAAGTAAGCAAAGACTCTTAAATACAGAGAACAAACTGAGGGTTGCTGGAGGAAAGGTGGGTGGGGGGATAGGCTAAGTGGGTTATGGGCATTAGAGAGGGCACTTGTTGGGATGGGCACTGGGTGTTATATGTAAGTGATGAATCACTAAATTCTATTCCTGAAACCAATACTACACTGTATAAAAAATAAAAAATAAATAATAAATAAAAAATAAAAAGCAAAAACAAGAGAGCAATTACACAGTTAAAGATAAGTACAGTCCACTAAATAATAATAATTATTATTTAATTATATGGACCAATATGTTTTTGTTGTTGTCTGGGAAGATTATTTTAGTTCTATTCTCTTTGGACCAACTTGTTAAGGTGCAGGATTGCCTAGCTAATAGCACCTTTCTTCTCTATCCCTGTTTTGAACCAATTAACAGAAAAAGATCAGACAAATGGAGAATGAATGATCAAAGCTGATATTAGGGAAAATGGTCTTTTTCTGTGGATATGTAGACTAATGAATGCCATCAATAGACACTCATGCCAAATCAGTCACAAGTATCATTAGACTTCATTGCAAGCCTAGCCTGAAAAGGCTGATTCTTTACACTAGGCCGATCAACCCCTCCATGAGCAATTGAGCACATACTATTTTTACAGAAAAGGTACTGGCTAAAAGGGGAAAGGAAGAGGTAGAACAGTGCATGTCCAGTTCTTCATCTCTAAATCATCAATTACTGATGTTCCTCCCCAAAAGAAGGATGAATGGTAAGGGTAAAAGAAGGTCGTTTGTGATATGCTAATGGCTTAGCCTCCAGTTGGTAGAGACTAATTGTCAAAAATATCCATACACCCTTCCTTCAATAATAATTTAAAGACATATCTTATTTTAACTGGGTAGATGAATGTCCAACTAGAGATGACATTTCCAAAGGCTTTTCTTCAAGTTAATGAGGACATTTAACTGACACATGGAATGAAAAGGGAAGAGATATGTGCCACATACTGATCAGCTTTTCCATGTTCGAGTACTCTACTGGCCGGGAGTGGAGGAAACCTTTAGACTCAGAGGTGCAGCTCAGCTGCCTTCAGCTTTGTCACTCTCAAGTCACATGTATAAGCCCCTGGATTGTAGGCTTAGTTATAGCTACTTGACCTCTACCTTAAGTACCACAATATAAGTACCTGAATGCATAGTGATATCAAAATGTAAGCCTAAAAGCATTAGATTAGCTATTTGTTAGCTATTTATTAGTGTAGTGAAGGCAACAATATTGCATGATGTAAATTTGATATTTATTGTGTTATGATAAATTGATTGCCATTTTCTGAAGTTTGAAGGGGGGACTGTATGTCCACAGAGTTCTATAATTTTAGCAGAACTTATTGGTATGTGTATTGGAAGTTCCTTACTATTTTCAACTAATTTCTACTCAAGCTAATTATAATAAGTAGTTGATTATGCTGTATTATAAGAAGTTTGGAGAAAAAGTCTCATCCTTCAAAATCTTGAAGTAAGAGGGTTTTTCTTCTTTCTTTCTTTCTTTTTTTTTTTTAATCAGATGATGAGAGGCAGTGGGAAGCAACCCAGCACTACAAAAATCAATTGGAGAGTGTTGTATGCCCACTGAAGCCTAAGTTTGCACACAGCATCAAGGTAGTCCAAATAAAATTGAAGTAGAAAATGAAGGGTCAGGCAGAAGCAATATAATAAAAGAGGAAAGTTGGAAGTCTTAATATTTTAAAGGACATCTTTGAACACATAAACCAGGACCTGACTAAGACAGAAAGGGCAATTATGTTACAAAAAAAAAAAAAATCATATGCCGGACCCTCAAAAGCATGTGACAGTTTTATCTTCTGAAATAATCCCCTAGAGCCAAACGAAATCAGCAGGAAGCAGGTGGTGACAGCTGTTCAACTTCCAGTACTACTTCTGATGTAGCTACAAAAGATAATGGAGTAATGTTTGCCCTCAGAGGGCACATCCAAAGGCCACACGGCATAATGGGTTACAGAGTTCTGCCCAGGGGGCACAATCAATGTCAAAAGGAGGAACTTTTTCTATGATCAGAGCAGGGAGTCAATGCAGGTCCCTTCCAGCAAGATTTCTTTATGCCTGTGGTGCAGTTACTGCTGTGTGCTTCCTGCTTTTCCTCTACCACATAAAAATTATTTCCAGCTAACTAGTTCAAACTCACCATAGCGTGTTAGATGTTAGGAGGACCACAGATAACACATTAGTCAGGTCATAAGTCACAGGGTCACAAGGGAGCAATACTTTGGACATAATCAATGTGTAGGACGTGGGCTGTTTTCTCTGGGAGACTTGAACGTGTTCTAGGTGTGGAAAGCTCCGATTTTAATTACAGTACAGGTTTAATGCAGCTTTTCAGTCTTGAAGGTTAATAAGTAAAGAATGGAAATAGGATATGCACCATACAGAAACAGAACATGGAGTTTCAATAAAAAAAACAGTTCCGGTGGCTAACGATAGCCACTTAAACTCATGGTTTACCATTGAGTTCCCATCCTACTCCCCACCTTGCCCCTCACAATATTAAGTAAGCAAGAGGGAAGGGATAAAAAGGAAAGGGAAAAGATGCAACCCACTAAGGCAACAGGATTAGGAGAGGAGACTAGCAACTGCACTTTGGAAGCCATGGACAGTGGTAACTGATACAGTAATCCTAAGTAAACTGAATCCTGAATGGCAGTGGGGAAAATAGAAAAGCATCATTATTTATGCTGCAAAACCCGTGAAAGGCTTAAGAATGGCAGCCGGAGGTAGCTCAGGGGTTGAGGCCAAAGGTGGAGTTCAAGTGGAAGGCTGTTTGAAAGTTAGGATAGGAATCGACAGTGGGCCTTGACAACCTTTGCCTTCACTTCACACATCAAGCAACTGCTCCTGGACCCAGTAAATGAGCGGCCTTCTCCCTTCCTCCCATTTTTTAATCTCCCACCAGACATCCAGTGAACACGGAAGGGTTAGGCTCTGGAGAGGGTAAAGTAGAAGCCTCTAGCCCAGGAATTGCCTGGTATTGCTGAAAACGGAACTATACGAGACAGGTGTGTTTACCATGTGATTGCTGAGATCTACTAACTGCTTTTTATGTTAAATCTTGGTCTCAGGACACTGCTGTATCTTCTGGTTTATTTTTATTTTTATTCATTTAATAAATATTTATGTGTGCTTAAATATATTTGCTTTTGACTCAAACTGAAAATTTTTTTTTCCTTTCATATGCTGGCGGGCTTAATTCATTTATCTTTAAAAATAAGTGATTTATCTTGCTTTACTTCCATCTGTTATATTTGAATACATATTTTAAATGCTGCCTTGATGTTATTTTTGATGCTATTTTCCCTGTATACAAATACATTTTCTTAGCCTCCTTGTTCTGTTTCTGTAAGGCATATATCTTATTTCCATTCTTTACTTATTAACTTTTAAGACTTTGAAAAACTGCATTAAACATGTACTGTAATTAAAATTGGAGCCAAGAGCAAAGTGGTATAATTTGTGTTGACTTTCTCCTTCAAACGTGTGAAATTCCTGTCTGACAACATGTGCCCCGACAGTTTACTCCCCAGCGTCCTCTTGATCTGTATTAAACGTATGTAGAGTTTTATATCCAGGTAATTGTTACTTCATCTTTTCTTTAGATGATATCTGTTTTTGTTTTGAGAATAGATTTGTTGGTTTTGTTCAGTTTTTAAACAGACTTATAACAATTTTATTTTTTATATATTTAACTAGCTGGTTAGTCAAAGTAAAAACAAAAGTAGAAACCACTTTGCCTTAAGACACAAACAATTTGATGCAAGACACTAGCTGCACAGGTAAAGAACTGGCTGAGAAACCAAGTAAAAGACAGTGAAGTGACCCAGAGATTATCAAAAGCAAGGAGACGCTACTGTCCCTAGGATGGATGATAGGAGGAAGGGCAGTGATACTGGCCTAGGTCACCCGTGGTGATCGTGGGAGGCCTGTCCAGACACAGCTGGAGCCATCGTGAAGATGCAGCCTTGGCTAGTTATGCTATGGAGAGAGCTACTTTCCTTCATTCTTTAAATCTTCTACTGGGGCCTAACATTGGTTAAACCTGTGGGAGAAGACAGCTGACAAGAGTGGTTGACAAGAGTTAGACCCACGTGATATATGATAGAGCAAAATGATGATAAGGAATGTACCCGAGGACCATGAGGCACAGGGCTTTCTCTGTTCACTTCCTCCTATTAGTCATCATCCATTTTCATCATCCTACTCATATTTAAAAACTATATTTCTACCTAACTCTAGGTTTCCTCCAAGTTCCTGACCATCAAGCACTATCACTGTACAAATATAGATAATCTCATCCACTTCCCAACAAGGGGACACACTAAGAACCATCAGCCATTGAATCAAATTCAAATTTAGGATCTCCAAGATAACCAGTCTTTATCACTTAGGTCTAGATACGGTTACCTATGAACCATGACATATGAATTAAAGTGCCAATATCACATCTCCTATAAAATAACCATGGAAGGAGAAGGAGGACAGTCATATGTACGTATATATGCTATAATCTTGAATATGCACCTAGTTCCAAGGCCAAGGTTATAAGCTTCTTATTGCTACTATTATTATGTTCCCCTAGCCCTCAGCAAAGCCTCTGCTGGTTGGTATTTTTAACTAGGAAGATAATCTAAATCTTAATTCCTGAAGTGTTTGAGTCAGTGTTCCTGCCTCTATTGAGCTGCTCTATTCTTCCACTGAATTTACTATCAGACATGAAATTACTAGGAAGTGTCTCAGTTCATCCCTGGGTTGTAAAATAATATCAACTGCTCCATTTTTATAAAAGCAATCCAGTTGTCCCCTTTGTAATTAGAACTAACATCAAAATTCCTTTTCCATCTGTGAATCTTGTGGTTTAAAACGTTTTAAAAACCTAGGAAATGGTCTGAACTTCTAGTTTCGTGGAGCCACTATTGCCTCCTCTCCTGGAAAGATTCTACCATGGGAATAAAAACTCACTGCTACATAAGTTGGGGTGAAACCAGTTCCTTTGTCAGAAGCAATGTGGGATATCGTTATGATGAATAAGACTTTCTCTAAGTCCTCAGTTGTTGCATTTAGTAGTAGTATTGTGAGTAAGGAAGGAATATCCAAACCCAGAATAAATATCTATCCCAGTGATGACAAACCACTGCCTTCTCCACGATGGAAGAGAAGCAGTGTAATTAACCTACCCCTAGAAGGTTAACTGGTCTCCCTAGGAGACAGAGCCATATCACACCCCTAGAATTGACCTCCGCTTTTGATAAATTGGGCAACCAGCATGGGCTCTAGCCTTATTGCCCTTGGTGAGGTAAAGGCCATGTTGCTGAATCCATGCAAAGTTTCCACCTGCCACCATAGCTACTTTGTTCATTGTTATTGGATGCCTGGGGAAAGAAGCCAGCATTCATAAAATGAGCCACCTACTTTAATGATTTTTGAAAACCTCTTCTACCGTGGCTGTATTTTTATGAGAAATCACACGAGACACAATATCATCCCATTCCGTATGTATTACAGGAAGCCCATTCACATACATCTTCTTCAGACCCCCTCACCATCAATCATCTGATCCTGTTATTTCCGAGTTCCTGATTAACAAGCCAAGCCATTTGTTACCACCCATGAGTAAGATACTTAGGCCATGCCTCTTTCCAAGCAAAATAGAAAATTATATATATTGCCACTTTTTCCTTTACTAGACCATCACCTCTGAGTGGGCATGTAACGTAGCAATATATCATTCCCAGCTGGTGCCAGATTTTTCTTTATATATCAGCTATTTTCAAGAAAATCTCCATGAAGCCATAGGTGTGGGTGAAAAGAGTCTTGACAATGCAGCATGAGTAGGTGTCATGAGTCTGAGCCACCTGTCCATGCAGTTTTCTTGCTCCTTCCATATCTTCATGAGTCTAGACCATAATACTCTAGACCACAATCACTCAATAAATCATACTGACTGATGCTTCACAATATTAAGGATAAATCTGATAATACCTAATGCATGGTGGACAGTCTCTCAGGTTACATAGTGTCTTGGGGTCCAATGATCTAACATTTAGTCTCTACCAGGTCTCAATAACAGGAAGCCAGGAATTGCTTCTGAAAATGAAATCCCTATCAGCAGAAGATTTTTCCCGCAAATCCTAGGGAACTGTCCATTCATCTATTAATGTAGATTAGAGAGGTTTTATATGTCATCCTGACTTATTATTGATACTTGGAGCACTATTGAATCTGATGGATTACAGGGAAGCTTAAAGTACCCTGAACTTGTGGTAGAGTCTTTTTTGCTTTACATGCAGAATTATGGGTTACTCATTAAATGGATTAGAGTATTGCTCCCAAAAGCCCTCCAAAAGAGTCTGATAAGCACTATATTACTTTGTTAATGGTAGGCTGTGTAAAGCACCACATCTCACTTTCCATTTGGGAGAGTTATCACAAAATGTCTAAGATTTTTGCACTTCCAAAATTTACTGACCTGACAGTCCCTGAATAGGATTTGTCTCTCAAATTCTAGCATACATGTAACCAACTAGGGAATCTAGCCCACTTGTTATTTCTCAACAGCTCATTCAGCTTGATGTCATCAATAGAGTGCACCATAGCATGATTTTCTAAAAGATGCTCAGCTGATCAGTATTGGAGCAGATTACCATGCATTAGTTGCCAATCCCAGGGGAGAACTTTAACTCCTTCTTCCCATTGCATCTTAGTATCAGAGTTGCGAAGAAGAACACAATGCAGTCAAACAATGAGTGGAAAAATTTTTAACTTTTATAGAGAATAAGCAGAGCAAGGTCAGCTTGGTTAGTGGGTATCATTCTCCCATGGCTTCAGGACTTTTCCTGTGGCCAATACAAAGCAGTTTTCCTTCAATACCTCTCTTGTACCATAGTAGAAAGACTCTGTCTCCTCCCTGCAGAGGACAGATGTTACAGTGGGTTTGGCCAGGTGCTCTATATCTCACATAGTTCAAACAAAGGCACAAGAACATTACTTGACCCTGAAAAAGGGAAAGGGATTATCGCACAAGGTGGTAAGCCTGCTGTAGAATATTTGTCTCTTGGTAAGGAAATGTTCCAAGCCCAAGGCCCATTTTTACATGGTGAGTGGGAGCTGAAAGACTGAGTGTGTGAGACTGTTCTTCCCAACAATCAACATTTCACTAGACTATATTGACTAAAGAGGGTTGAAAAGAGATAACCTTGACAGTAAAGGTATACTTCTATTCATGTCAGGTGAAAATGAAGTGCTTCCCATCATCTTTCCAATTCCTGTGATGGGGTAGATTTCTTGAAAACACAGAAGCAATGATTATTCACATCCTTATACAACAACTCTTGGCAATGGGATCTTGCCATTTTTCATGTGAAATTGCATGTATTTATTTTTCCACCCCTTGAATCAGAACTGGCCTTGTAACTTGCTTGGACCAGCAGAAAGCCATGGAAGTGATGCTGTGAGACCTCTAACTCTAAGCCTTAAGAAGCCTTGAAGCTGCTGCTCTCACCGACGTCGAGTCTGACTTATAAAGATGCCATAAAAAGGACACAGAGGAATATTACAACCTTTGGTTTTACTGATTTGGAGGTAAGGGGCAGTTCCAGGAGTTTCTCCTGTCCCATCCTCCTATCATAATAACTCTCACTCCACACCTAGGGAGGCAACGTAGGGAGTTTTCAGTGGACAAGAATGTTTATTCCAATTCTCCGTTCAGGATCTGAGAAGATCTCCATACGCTGGATCTGTGGGCCTGTTGAAACCTTTGTGAGATTAAACCAAGCTTGTAAAATTTTCAATACGGAAGGGACGTTTGCCACATTGACTCAGAGCACAGTCACATGCCTGTACCCCATTACAAAGGGATTAGAAAACACACAGAAAGAGATAGATATTTGTTGAGCAGTAAATTCTCTGCTACAACTGTTTCCTGGTGTTTCTCAGAGGAAAAAGAAAACTAGCTTCAGTTTTATTCCTTTGTAGATAATTTTCATTTGTTTTTGCTTACTTAGATATTTTATAGTATTTTGCTTTATCTTTCTTGTTTTGATGTTTCCCATGGTGAATATAAGTATGGATTTATTTTCACTGGTTTTTCTGGGAACATAACCTAGTACATAACCTTTATTTCCGATCCACTGGTTTTCTGAAAGTCATGTTCTCTGGATGATGGTATCAGTATGTGTAGAGAAAAGGAAGGTGGAAAAAAGCAAGGGGAAGGGCAAAAAAATACTTAGCAAGGTAGAGAAAGAATAAAACTTTCTTTTGGATGGATCAGACCTTGAATTTCTAAGTCCATTGACATAAGGGAAAAGTTGTACTTTGTTTTTCTGCTATTTTTTTTTTAAGAAACAAAGTAAAATTTAAGTGTGTTATAATGCCAAACCAGATTAGGTTTTCTTAACTTTAGTTCTATTTGCCCATAAGGAAAAGAGACTTTGCATGGCTTTCAACAATGAATTGCTTGTTGTGTGTACTTTAAGTTCTCTAATGAGTTATCAGTTTTTTCCATATTTTCTTTAGTTTTGTGGAAGTCTAGAAAAAACTACAGAAAGAAGCACCTTTTTAATTCAGAGTACAGCACTGTAATTTAACATACTATTGATCACACCACATTCTCAAAGCTGGTAAGGGTGGACTGACACTTTGAGACCATGAGATTGGGGTGATTGAAGTATCCTGTTCTGTGACGTTAACAGTTTCTCTAAATACAGGAGTATATGTAATGCTCACTGGCTCCCTTATGCTTTCTGTAATATGCTAAAATTTCCAAAGCTTCCTCAGAAATACTAGGTTGACTTGCAGTCTTTTCACTGTCTGCATGTCCCTCAGTCCAGCCCTAAATCCCACATATCATGGAAATTCATCAGTACAGCATGCAAAAAGAAAGATAGATAGATAGAAAGACAGGAAGGAACAAAGGAATGAAGGAACAAAGGGAAAGAAAGAGAAAAAGAAAAAGAAAAAAGAAAAGAAGGGAATGAAAACAAAATAAATGCTTCAGACTGAATATTTCTATTTGAAGAGTTCTGGAAATTTTATTTCCTTATTGAAAGCTAAAATGCATGTAGAACAAAGCAGATTCTGACCTGTGTATGTTCTTTTTCTATCTTCCCTATATCGTGTCTATTTTCTTACTTGAGCAATTGACAGAGAATAAAGAGAGCCCAGAGAGAATCTGTGATAGGCTAATGCAGAATGAATCATGAAAATGTGATCTATTGTATAATTGTCAGGCTCCAGATCTGTCCACTGGTTCCTGGCACAGCAACATGAACAATTTTTACGACTAAGAAGGGACACAGTTTCTTTTTATTGTTTACTTAAAATCCCTGCACATCAATTGATGAGCATCTGCATGTTCATCTACCAGGGACATATCAAGTAGAAATAAATATCTAAGTCTGGTGTATACTTTTTACATTTCTCTAACCAATTTTGAAATGGGAATACTCTAGAAAATGTCGTATAGTCGCTTGGTAATATTTCCTTCAATGTAAAGGATGAAAAGGAAAATTAAGTGTTTAATAAAACTACAAAATTCCCTAATTTTCTGCCATTTATTCACCATACCTTCACTCAAGAGGTAGCTCCAAATGTAAGAAAGAAATGATAGCAAATCAACTGTAATGTATCTTTACAAAAATGAAAATCAGTGACCATGATTTGTCCTCAAGGGAAATAGTCCTTTTCAGATAAAAGGATATTAGAAAATGTGATAGAATAAGAGTCTTCTAAGAAAGGAATGGTATTTTCAAAATACAAAAGCTCTTTTCTGTCATTATCTGCTCCTTTTACAGTGTTATAGATAGAACTGGAGTGAAGATGAAAAATGATCTAGTTAAAAGACTACAGACTGTAAAAACAAAAAAGCCTGTATGTATTTTTGTTGATCTGCTATTTAGAAAGTAGGTGGAGAAGTATATTTCTCAGAATATTGATAATAGATGAATATCATCTGCCATTTTCCTCCTTCTTGTGAAATATATAGCTATTAAATTATTAAGTTTAGTATGACTATTTCTCAAATGTACAATGTGATTTTTTAACTTCTTCAAAATTTATATATTCATATCTTATATTTCTCTTAAGGATTTAAGGCCAATTATAGAAATACATGTACTATAAGAAGGCTGTATACTCAAATTTTGGCATAAAATTGGACATAAACACAATTAACTGTACTTAATCATTCTAGGACCAAAATGATAAAAGGAAAATATAAATAAGATAAAAATAACGAGCACTGGAAAATAAGTAAGAGGCTATTAATATCATAAAACTTAAAAAATATATCAGTGCTGAGGCAGCCAAAAGAAAAGAAAACACTGTAAGGTGTTTTAAATCTTCACTTATAAGAAAGTAGGGCAGCATTCGAGGAAGTAAGCTGAGGGTTTCCTGAAGAAATGTAAACTCTTTATTAAATTTTTAAATAAACCACACAAGAGAAAGAACAATACTCATCTACTTTAACAAAGCAATCTAGAAAGGTTAACTATAAAAGCAATTGAGAAACAATTATTCAAGAATAGAATCTACTAAATAACTCCTTACTAAATATAGAAGAACAATCACATATGTAAACTACTAGATGCCATTTAGGAATTTGAAAAAATTAAATATTCATTTAAAATGTTAGAAAAAGTAGGAATAAATAAAATACAAAAATCCTTCATTAACACAATCCAGTATATCTATGTAAAACAACAACCAAATTGTACATATGAGAAATTGCTTGCACTTTTATTTAATATTTTTTAAAATGATAGTGAATTAAGAAACACAAGAAAATGTTTTCAAATTTAAAATAATCCAATTATCACTGACTGAGAAAATCCAAGAAACAAGCTAAAATAATTTTTAAATAATTTGAAGGTATTAGCTAATGAAGTGAGATTTTAAAACACTTGACTAAAATTATGTTTAAATAATTTCATGAACAAGAAATTTCATGAAAAAGAATAAGATTCTTTTTCCAAATACATAAAAGAGAAAAGTCATTATCTACTAGGAAATACAAAGTAATTGGCTAAAAATATTTTTACAAAGAGAATTGAATGAGATGATTTGAAATAAAACATGTACACAAAATCAAACACTTTATATCTGCAATAATTATAATCATTAGAGCAGAAACTCCCAGGTAAATCACAGTTTAAATACACTTGTTTACTCTCATATTCTCAAAATGGCAGTAATTAAATGTTTAAGGCATTAACTTATAAGGACAAAAGTAATAAGGTTGATGGGAAATAAAAGCAGACAAAGAAAATCACAGAATTTTAGAACCTGAAGAGCAAGTGAATCAGACAAGAAAATAAAAAGGCCAAGTGTATCTGGGAGGAGAAGCCAAGAAACAAGATCTGAGGGTCTCTAGTCCAGCCAGGAACCAGAGGCCCCGGCCGCCTCTGAAGTTAAGGGAGAAGCTGGAGATGATAGTGGGCTTGATAGACTTTCTATTAAGAAAAAAAAAAAAGGTAGAGTCACATATATCCACTCTGTCCCCCTTTGCTGGTGCAGAAACCATTAAACTGAACATGAAACCAGGGGAAACAAAGTGGAGTCAGGGAACTAAAGACATTTTCAAAGGAAATATTAATTCCTATCTTCTGATAGATTTTTTAAAAAGATAATGTATTCTTGAAGAAAAAGAAGAGGATATTGTTCAGAAATATTCATGGAAATCTAAAATATTATTGAAAATTAAACAGAAGAATGAAAAGATAAATTTGAGGAAAGCTCTTATAAAGCAAAGATATGGAAAGGAAGAGAAAACATACTTTTAAATAGATAATTTTTCAAGAAGTTTATTATGTGTAAAATAGAACTCAAGAAAAAAAAAACAGATAAAATGTAAGTGGAGAAAAGGAAACTATGAGAAACTACAAAGAATTCCCAAATAGAAAAGGTCTATTGAATATACAAATCATTAAATGTAGAAAACAGAAAACTCATGCATTCATACATTATAATAAAATTTCAAAATAAACGAAGATGGAAACTTGTTATGTCCAACAACATTTAGAAAGGAAAAAAAACATAATTTGCAAAGAAATGGGAATGAAAATACCTTCATTTGATATTATACTACAGCTATATAATTGTTCCCATTAAGATGGATCAATTTTCTATTATAGGAATAAGCTGAGGGAAGGATCATGCATGGAACTCTGTACAATTTTTTCAACTTCCTGTGGTTTTAAAATTATTATTTCAAAATTTTAAAAAATTTAAAAATAGCATCAGACTCTTTAACAGCAACACTGGAAACTAAAAGACAATGAACTAAGCCAGCAATGCGTTCACAGATATGCTGGGAAGTGGTTTTTGATCTAGAATACTATACCCAGCCAAACAATAACTCAAGCGTGAGAACAAAGCAAAGATACTTTTCAGAGGTACTAAGTCTCAAACAATCTTACTCCAATGATCTATTTCTTATATTTCTGGAAGACATCCTTTGCCTTCCAGTAATATTAAGAATTATTGCAAGGGACTATCAAGAATAAGACATGAAATACAAAAAAATGTGGCATCCAGAGAAAAGAATCTTAGGAAATTTTCAGAGTGATGATGAAGGGCAATTCTGGAGCACAGTTCTGAAAAGCCAATAAGCCAAAGACAAAATTGAAGGGGGAGGGTACAGGTACAGGTCTTTTCTATTTCAGAATATTTCACGTTTCTCATGACTAAGGCAGGTTTTTTTTTTTCTATCCCAGAAACAAGGTCTCAAAAAATAAATATAGCTGATACGTTTCCTCACATGTTTGAACTCTTTGAGATTTCTATTTCTGGTGAGAAACAGGAGGTAAAATGATAATAGGTGTGTAGAAGAATACAAAACAAAAGAAAAATGAATCATTTATCAACTCAAAACAAAAACAAAAACAGATGACCAAGGAAAGCAAGGTATAGTATGTATCTATATCTATATATGAATTATGAATAATATTAATGAGTCATAATAATATAAACACTGAAAAACAATTTTTAAAAATTTGGGGTGTGGTAGCAGATGTAAGGGGGCTATATATTCATCTTTTACAATAGGACTGTATGTATGATACCTGAAGTTCAAAGGTCATAAACTAGCAAGCTGAGCATGCTATTTAGAGATGTAATAGTACAAACAAAAACAAAAAGCTAAAATACTGAAAAAGGATTCCACTGGGGTATAACAGTCAGATTGTGACAGAATGGACCTCAAGGTTTTCATTTCTCATTATAAGCCTTGAAGAACTTTTCAACTTTTCAAATTATATACATGAAATATTTAGAATAAAATAAAATTTAAAATAAATGATAAAGAAGCCTGTAGTTTCTCTTGATAGAAAGTGAGCAATATCTAATTCAAAGTGAGCAATACCTAATTCATTTATCCTCAACTTCTCATTTAAATAGTTGTGGAAGTCTTTTTTTTTTTTAAGATTCAAAATTCCAAAAGCACTGGAAATTTACTTTATAAAAGCCACCTGTTTTTACAAAGTCAGATAGTAATGGAATTAGTAAAATCTTGGAAGAATCTGCTGGGAGGAAATGCAAGCATAGAAAACAGATGTGGGAGATCATCTACACTTTGGACACAGATTCCCTTCACTCATGAGAAAGAGAGAAGCCTCCAATATAGAATGTAGGAACTTCTTTCTAGTAGAATTAAAGCTCTTCCAAAACCTTTCTCCCACCTCATCCTCTCCCTAATAACTTTTTGACACCAATTCTGGAAACGATTTTCCTCATAATGCACTTGGGCTAAAATTCATTTAAATGTGGGTATCTACTTGAACCAAAAAGATTCATGGAATTGAGGACTGGAGAGAAATCACAAATTGGTTTGTTTGTTTTATTTTTTAAGTTTATTTATTTATTTTAAGAGAGAGAGAAAGAGAAGGAATGCAAGTGTGCACAAGTGGGAAAGGGGCGGAGGGAGACTGAAAGAGAGAATCCCAAGCAAGCTCTGCACTTGTCAACCTGGAGCCCCAAGAGAGGCTTGAACTCATGAACCATGAGACCATGACCTGAGACAAAGTGAAATGCTTAACCAACTAAGCCACCCAGGTGCCTTCTCTTTTTTAAAGCTACATCTCTGTTTTAAATTTTTCATGATAACCCCGTTGTTTTGTAATTAACAAAACTGGCTTCCAAATTTTCTCTTCTTCGTCGTTCCTTTTTATACCTCATTCTTTCTATTACCTTTCTTCTCAACCACTCTTTCTTATTGTTAAGACTTCATAGATACATTTCTAAGTTTTAAATGAAGACTCATTGGAAAAGAGAAGATGGCACACACATTTATATTATTGTTACATGTATTTCTAGTTATTTATATTTAAAAGTTACCTGTAGGGGCGCCTGGGTGGCTCAGTCGGTTAAACCTCTGACTTAGGCTCAGGTCAGATCTCACGTTCGTGGGTTCGAGCCCTGCATCAGGCTCTGTGCTGACAGCTAGCTCAGAGCCTGGAGCCTGCTTCTGGTTCTCTGTCTCCTTCTCTCTCTGACCCTCCCCCTCTCATGCTCTGTCTCTCTCTGTATCAAAAATAAATAAAACATTTAAAAAAATTTAAAAAAATAAATAAAAGTTACCTGTAGAATTAAAATTTACAAACTCCTTACTTTTAAAGTATGTTTTTATATAAAATTGATCTCCATTTTATTTTATTTTTTATTTAATTTTTTTAAACATTTCACTTAAAAATTTTTTTCAAAAATGTTTTGAGAAAGAGAGAAAGAGAGAGAGAATGAGAGCAAGTAGAAGAGGGACAGAGAGCAAGAGGGGGAAGGTTCTAAAGGAGGCTCTGCACTGACAGGTTGACCTCAATGAGCCTGATATGGGGCTCAAACTCACAAACCCGAAGATCATGACCTGAGCTGAAGTTGGATACTCAATTAACTGAACTGCCCAAGTGTCCCTGATTTTCTCTATTTTAGAATATTCCATATTTCTCATGACTAAGGTGGGGTTTTTTTCCTTCTAAATTTGGGTCTATAAACCTAACTACCTATCAGAATAATTGAAAGAACTGTTAAAATTAAAAGCCTGGGCCCATTCTCAGATATTCTAAGTCAGCAATTCTGGAGCCCATTTAGAAATCTGTCCTTCTGGGGCACCTGGGTGGCTCAGTCAGTTAAGCATCCGACTTCAGCTCAGGTCATGATCTCACAGTTTGTGAATTTGAGCCCCGCATTGGGCTCAATGCTGACAGCTCAGAGCCGGGAGCTTCCTTCAGATTCTGTCTCCTCACTTTTTGCCCCTCCCATATTCATTCTCTATCTCTCTCTGCCTCTCAATTAAAAAAAAAAAAAACCGTTAAAAAATAAAAATAATAATAAAAAATTCTGTCCTTCTAAGAAGTTCTCAGATGATTGTGATAATAAGCCAGTTCAGGAAAAGCAGCTTTGAGTGACTAATAATTCCATTCTATAAGCCTTTTGCACCTTTCATTCGTGAATAACACCAGTAAATCTAGGCAAATTGGAAAGTGGGGTGAATATCTTTGAAAATGACTTACAAAGTCATCTGTCTAATCACTATTCCTATACAGCTAGCATTATTCCACAAAGCTACTCTGCAAAATTATGATGACAACCTAACTCTACATATACAAAAGATTTGTAAAGAAGTACTCTCCTATCATGTTCTTAGAACAGAGCTAAGTAGTAAATAAAGACTGTCTTTGACCATCAGTGGAAAAAATAACAAAGAGATGACACCTTTACTATTCTAATGCCTTGTTTCCTTTATTTTGGATTTCTTTATATTGTAAGAAAATTACAACCAAAATTTACTTTGAATGAAAGGCCTAAGAGAAATTGTAATCATTGAATCAAGAAAATACTATGATTTTTGTTGAGTTATAAAATTCTGTGGGTTAAATTAAAAGAGGCATCATATGTGCATCTAGGATAAATGTTTGCATGCACAAATTCCCCAGAAAACTAAATTCTTTTCCTTGTATGTGTAATTTCTAATTTTATAATTATAATTATAATAAAAATATGCTATATAATATTGTGCATTGGTAGTTTTATAAGAAAATAGTTGCGAAATGATTTTTTAAATTAATCATTTTTGAGAGAGAGCATGAGTGGGAAAGGGGAAGAAAGAGAGAAAGTGGGAAACAGAGAGAGAAACCCAAACAGGACCCATGTGGTCAGCACAGAGGCTGATGCGGGGCTTGAACCCATGAAATGTAAGATCATGACCTGAGCCAAAATCAAGACTCAGACATTTAACTGACTGAGCCAGCCAGGCGCCTAACAAAATTAGAGTTTTTAAATGTATTAGCAGAAGAAAATGGTGAACTGTATTTAGTTGTTGCTTACTTGACTTAAGTACAGCTAGTGTAGCAGGGCTTGAACAAGATTTTACCAGCTGTCTGAGACTAGACAGCTTATGTCCTAGATTCCTAAAACTTTTCAGTCTGGGATTAATAGCAGGTTTGAGGTATATGGAGAGAGATGATATTAATGTTTAGAAGAAAGCTGGGGAATAGAAATGGAAACAATTTCAGCCAAGTGTGGTGTGCCTGCTATAGTATTCAGGAAGAATAGCAATTCTATGATGAGAACTTTGATCTAAAACTCAGTAGTTTTCAAATTACTTTAAGCTATGGGGTCTTGGTTCAAATGAAATGCCACATCGATGTCTAAATGATAAAACAAGTAATTAGAGATGTTTTGCCTGGACAGAAACAAATAAGTTGAGACTCATGCCCACCATCTTTCCAGCCTTTCCCAGGTGACCTCCTGGACATCAGGGAACCACAAAATGAAGAGGCATCGTTTAAAAACACGAATGAGGCCTTCCAAATCTGTCATAGTTGTGTATCAGTTGGGAATTGTGACTCGTAATAGAAATCTGACAATAGTGGTTTAAACACATAAAAATTTATTCTACAAAGAAGTTCAGCAGTGGGCAGCTAAGCCTTCTATGGCAGCTCTCCAATGCCATCAGGAAACCAGGCTCTGTCCGTCCTCTGGAGACACAATCATCATCTTAACAATCATGGCAGATACTATAGGAAGAGGTAGGGAAAAACAGTTTTCTAATACTATATCTTCTGTAAAAACTTCAGCCTTCATACTTAAATGCAAAGCGGGGGGGAAATGTAATCTTTTAATTGAATGTGTGTCTACCTAGAATTAAGTAAAGAGAGAATCAAAGGAGAGAATGGATTATGGTAGCATATGCTTCTACATATTAGTCTCAAAAATACCATTGTGTTTTATAGGTAAAGGAAGGTTAAGACTGCTTCCTGGATCAAAGAAGTTGGGAAAAAATTGTTCATCAATAAAAATTTGACTCTTTTAATTGGCTTTTAATCACTCTTAATTTTATATGGTTTCTAAAAACATGTATTAATCCCTCTTGTGATTAAAATAATTCTCAATGAAAGTAGGCCAGTAAGTTTGAAAGTATTTTCTTCTTGTCCCAGTGAGTAAAAGGCTAAATAGATGTCCATCTACGAAATAGAGGTTACCTTGAAATTATAAGATAGATGATGTACACATAGAGTATAGCATAATGTCCAGGACATGTTCCATTTACAAGAGATGATAATTCTCTTTTACTCCTTTATTACTCTGAATTTCAATTTCTTCATTAATTTCAACCAAATGATATTGAGGGTTTTATAAAACTCAAACATACTGTGATACAGTATGAGAGGCCCAAAAATTGAAAAACATGTGAGGGGAGAGGGCTTTGGATACCTTCAAAAATAAGCATTAGGCATATGACTTTTGGAATTTAAGCTCTTATATAAAAGTAAGGCCAAAGGAACTACCAGAATATGACAAAAGCTAATCAAACTCATAAGATAAACCTATTTGGGGAGTATATTTTGCCCCTTTTTCAAGCCAAATTTATAGCACTGGAAAAGAGAGGGGAAAAAACTTTTCACTCTCAAACAATTCATTTTGCCTAGTCCATCTAATTAGAAATTGGTTTTTTTTAATAGTTTATTGTCAAATTGGTTTCCATATAACATTCAGTGCTCTTCCCCACAAGTGCCCTCCTCCATTACCACCACCTCTTCCCCCCCTCCCCTTCAACCCTTGGTTCATTTTCAGTATTCAATAGTCTCTCAAGTTTTGCGTCCCTCTCTCTCTCCAACTCTCTTTCCCTCTTCCCCTCCCCCTGGTCCTCCATTAGGTTTCTCCTGTTCTCTTGTTAGACCTATGAGTGCAAACATATGGTATCTGTCCTTCTCCATGTGACTTATTTTGCTTAGCAAGACACCCTTGAGGTCCATCCACTTTCCTACAAATGTCCATATTTCATTCTTTCTCATTGCCATGTAATTCTCCATTGTATATATAAACCACATCCTCTTGATCCATTCATCAGGTGATGGACATTTAGGCTCTTTCCATGTTTTGGCTATTGTTGACAGTGCCGCTATGAACATTGGGGTACATGTGCTCCTATGCATCAGCACTTCTGTATCCCTTGGGTAAATCCCTAGCAGTGCTATTGCTGGGTCATAGGGGAGTTCTATGGATAGTTTTTTGAGGAACCTCCACACTGTTTTCCAGAGTGGGTGCACCAGTTTACATTCCCACCAACAGTGTAGGAGGCTGCCCATCTCTCCACACCCTCGTCAGCGTCTATAGTCTCTTGATTTGTTCATTTTAGCCACTCTGATTGGCACGAGGTGGTATCTCAGTGTGGTTTTGATTTGTATTTCCTTGATGATGAGTGATGTTGAGTATCGTTTCATGTGCCTGTTGGCCATATGGATGTCCTCTTTGGAGAAGTGTCTGTTTATGTCTTCTGCCCATTTCTTCACTGGGTTATTTGTTTCAGACTCTTTGAGTCCCTAATCATTACAGGGCTACTGCAATCTATATGACTTTATAGGAAACACAAATGAAATAGAAGATGAACTATCTGTGCTAGATAGTCTTGAAGCATAGCAAGCAAATATTCAAGGTTGGTCTGGCCATCAAATGTTATGCCCATGTTCACTGTACCCCATATACAAAAAATGTTACATTGTTACTCAAAACCCGCCCTCAAACATTATCTATCAGATAGCACTTCCTGTTCCACTCATTCTGTTCTTGTCAAGTCTTAAGACTTACTTAAATACTTTAGACCAAAGAAATCTCCACTCTTGTGCAGAATAGATCCTTGGAAAGTTTTCATAGAATATGTGTGGTTCTACCAGTTCTGGAAGCAAAGGAACTTACTGAATAAGAAGTTTATCTTTAGAACATATACAAAAATCAATATCTGAATTTATAAGAACATTAAATTGAAAAAAAAAAAAAGATTGCCTAAATCTTAGGGGAAAAAAGCCACTAACAAAGTCAAATTCCAGTATAAGAAATCAAAGTGAGAACTGAGTTATTTGCCAAGGTCAGTTCTCCAAGAAAGAAAGTTTGTGTAGTATGCTAAACTTAGCTTTTTTCATTATATGTTTTCCATAGTATCCTCTCCCTTTTCCTTTTCACCTTTTATCTTGGATTTTTAGTTTTGAGTTTCTATAAAGTGAAAAAGAGCTGGCGGCGTCAGGCAGAGCACGATGTACATTTCAAGTCATGTACTAAATGTCAGAGTCTTCCCTTTCCTTCCATGTAGTACCTCAAGGAGGCGTGAAAGATGTCCTTATCACTGTCCTTTGATTTTCATCATGTATTTTATGCTGTAAAATCCATACTTAAATCTTGGAACAAGTTTGGAGTTTTGTGATTTGGTTGGAGGTACTCTGGCTGAGGAGATGATTTATTCCAGGATAACAGAGAATTGAACTAGAAGAAAGAAGGGATGCTCTCCATCCTGGAATAAGAAGATCATCACAGATGAAATGTCTTGATATTGTCTGCTATCACACACCGGACAAATCTGAAACCCTCCTGAGAGCTGCTCACTGCCAGGCTTACAGATTTAGTACCACATTTTCTACCCATACACAAAGTTTAGGGAACTGAGTCTGTGGTAGAAATATATTACTCTGTGCTTCAGTCTAGAAACCAAATGCCTAAGAGTTCAGAACTACTTTTTACTAACATTTGATTTTGATATTCTGTTCTCCTCAAGAGTTAGAAGGAAAAGTAAATTCTAGAAGGGTGAGAAATACCAAATAAATTACTCCAAAGGAACAGTTAATAATTCAGTGATTGATGTTAGGATCAACCACCCCCCCCCCCACCATATAGGAAATGGGTTGAGACATGATACTATTAAGTCAAAGTTGGGATACTACTGAATAAGCCTGAAATCAGCATCAAAATGTAGGTGCTAAGGTGTCTGAGAAGAGGATTTTGAAGACTAATAACTAGTTGAGTACCATGTTTTGGAGAACAAAATTCTTGTATTCTAGGAAATCAAGTATGTAGAGCATATTATATGGATGCATGGTCATGGTATAAATATATGTTGCAGTACAAAGCTTATAATTTGGCTTACAAAGAAGTTGGGAGTATAGTCCCCTAAAGTTAATATTATATGTGAGTTTTTGTGAGACTATGATGAAATATAATGAGACTATACAGAACCGGTAAAGTAGAAGCCAATGAAAAAAGCTAGATTCAGTGAAGACAAAGAAAACTCCTATAAAGAAGCAACAGAAGAAAGATGTATAGTTATTCTTTAGATCAAGGATCACATTACAACATATTTCTAACTTTAAAATGTAGGCCTACAAATCATGGAAAGAGCCTAAGTGCCCATCAACTGATGAATGGATCAAGAAGATGTGGTTTATATATACAATGAAATACTACATGACAATGAGAGAGAATGAAATCTGGCCATTTGTAGCAATGTGGATACACTCGAGGGTGTTATGCTAAGTGAAATAAGTCAGGCAGAGAAGTACAGACACCATATGTTTTCACTTATAAGTGGAATAGAGAAACTTAACAGAGGATCATGGGGAGGAAAAGGGAAAAAATAGTTAAAAAGAGGGAGCCAAACCATAAGAGACTCTTAAACACTGAGAACAAACTGAGGGTTATTGGAGGTTGGGGAGATGGGAAAAGGAGTGGTGGGCATGGAGGAAGGCACTTGTTGGGATGAGCACTGGGTGTTATATGGAAACCAACTTGACAATAAACTATAAAAGAAAAAAATGTAATCCTATATGACTGCAAACCTTAGAAATACTTAAAAGCAGGGGCACCTGGGTGGCTCAGTTGGTTAAATGTCTGACTGGCTCAGGTCATGATCTCACGGTCCATGGGTTCAAGTCCTGTGTTGGGCTCTGTGCTGACAGCTCAGAGCCTGGAGCCTGCTTCAGATTCTGCATCTTCCTCTCTGTGCCCCTCCCCTGCTTGTTTTCTTTCCCCTCCTCTCTCTCTCTCTCTCTCTCTCTCTCTCTCTCTCTCTCTCTCAACAATAAACATTTAAAAAGAGAAATATTTAGAAACAGAAAAATCAGCTTAATACAATACCATTAGAATACAATCAGGAAGAAATCAACAGGCGAAACAAGTATCCCAGGAGCATCACTACATACCAAAGGCATGACTGGCACTAAAGCACAGGAAAATCCTGCTGCACCCTGTTTCTCTATGATGTGCCAAAATAAAGTATTTAGGGAGGTGTGAAATTGTCCGTCACCCAAATTGTTTCCATTATAAATTATGCTTAATTAGGAACGTTATTCTCTTTGGAATCCCTGTAAAAATAAAAAGTTTATGGGAAATATTAATCTTTCTTTGCACATCTAAAGTGATGGAATTGGTCAGCTAGGTTTGGAAAACAGCTTTAAACTAAAGGTAGTAATAATAACTTGTCCGGAGTTATTCCTATGAAAAGCTTGGAAGTGCTGTGTAAAAATGCCCATAAACATCCTTTTGTTACATTCTAAATTAAAATTCATACACTTCATTTGAAGAAGGAGGAGGAAGAGAAGAATGCTAATTCACACTTGTTAGTTTTCTAAAATAAGAAATCTATGGACATTACATTTTTGTCTTGGAATAGTAAAATGTATTTCTTTCACTTGCATCATAGAAACATTTTTCTTTTAGAAATGACTCTACTGTTAAGCCTGCTGTGTTAATAGGAGTTGCAAAGATTGGGGAAAATACAGTTTTGAATGGATCGTAGGCACTTAAATATACCTCTAACATTTTGTTATTAAAAGATTCTAACTTGAAGTGTAGTGTACAATTGGTTATAGTGAAAATGATTTCTATAATTCTGGTGAAATAATTATATACAAAATATAATATAATCCTTAATATTTGCAAATGACCATCATACAAAGAATTTTAAATGCCATAAGGACACCATATGTCAAATACTCACCATTTCCTTAGTGTAGCCAAAATATCTGTTTTCTCCTAATGAGGGGAAAAATAAAGTCTTATAAATTACTAAAATAAAGTAGAATGATAGTGTTAAAGATAATCATAGACATTAGAGTTTACATATATATGTTACATATATCTATATGAAAAGGATACATCCTTTTGTGATATAATGAGTCAGAATTAGAGAAATTTATTAAAGGACCAGAAAAATGTTGGAAGTTCATCAAAAAAGAAACATAAAGGAAGTAACACACAGGGAGAACTAGGTTTCTGTCAATATTTAACTCTCTTTTCCGGGAATTCTGTGGATTTTTAGGTTCATAATTGAAATAAGAGAATCTTGATTTCCATTAAATAGATGAGATGACCCACAATCTGACCAAGACTTAAATAGAGAAATACATAGATTCATAAACAAATATTTTCTTAGTACTTTATAACTAGATAAATGGGCTTAAAATTCCTCTCCTATCAAGCTCATTGATTTTCATATAGGATTAACACAACTGCCTCGTTTCTCAATCCAAGTGCCCATCAATAGATGAGTGGGTAAGGAAGATGTGACACTCCCATGCACGTGTGTGCGCGTGCACACACACACACACACACAGGAATATTACTGATCCATAACAAATAATTAAATCATTCTCAACAACATGGATGGATCTAGAGGGTATAAAGCTAAGTGAAATAGGTCAGAGGAAGACAAATATGATTTCACTCTTGTGGAATTTATGAAACTAAACAACAACAAAAAAAAAGTCAAACGAAATGCTAGATCCTTAAATATAGAGAACAAACTGGTGGTTACCCGAGGGGGAGTGGATGCAATAGGTGAAGGGGATTAAGAGTAGCCTTATCATGATTAGCACTGAATAATACATAGAATTGTTGAATCAAAACAGTGCACACCTAAAACTAATATAACATTGTACGTTAATTACACTGGAATTTAAAAATAACCTAATTAATTTCAAAAACTTGTTTTTAAACTTGTTTTTGCTAGGAATGATGAAAATCATCTTGTAACTTATGTAAAATATGTTGTAGTATATAATTGTAAGCTGTTATGAGTCCTATACAGTGAAATTTGAAAATAAATAGCAAAGGGATAGAAACACTTTGATAAAGAAAACTGTAACAAGACCTTTAACAGCTGGAAAAAAAAAAAAGCAAGGGTAGGACAAAAACAACAAAACAAAGACAAGTGCAACCTGACCATAAAAAAGAATGTAGAATGTTAAACCTTTGAATAAAAAGAAAAGCTCTGACATTAAAAAAAAAAAAAAAAACCAAAAACAAAAAACTAGTCCCTTAAACAAGGAACGTAAATTCCAAAGTTCAAAAGGCTTGGAACACTTAAGGTGTGCAGATGACTGATTACAATGCTGAGACTTATGGTATGAATCCACAGCAGGTTTTAAGCATTTTTTAAAAGGGGGGAAAAAACTGAATCTTATTTTGTAGTTATGCCCACATGAAATCTTCAAATCTAGGATTACCACATGGACATCTGAGAACCAGGGAAAATATAAATGAAGCAGTAAAAACACAGTGGTAAAGATATGGAAGACAGGATTAAACATGATTGGCACAGGTGCCACGTGGAAAAAAATAGTTTTGTTTGTTGGGAACAGGTGAAATAAATTCACTAAAGACTTGTTAGAAAAGGGATATTGCTGACGTTGTAGTTATACTGATCTGGAGAGAAATGATTTAATGACTTTTTCATATTCATGATCAGGCATACAGATTTTCTAAAATCTTGCCTAAATTTAAAGGACGTGACTCTAACTCTTATGGAATATATAATTCAAAGAGGATGGTTGACAAATACTTGGAACATTAACCTTCAAGATTTCTGGCAAGAGATGGCATAGTAGGAGCAATCAAACACAATTTGCTGAAGAACCAATTTACAAGGCATAGACAAGCTTAAAAGAAACAAGAAAGAATGGTGAAAAAATCCCTGGTCTAGTAACTATAAGAAATGATTGTAATTCCTGAAAAGGGAAAGACATGACTACAAAACTGGTAAGATGCATACTTGTCTGGGAGAAAGCCACCTGAACAGCTACAGCCCTTTCTATAGGAGCAAAGCCACAAGCAGAACCATGTTGAAACAAGGACAGAGGGAAATAGGACAAGGATGTATGTCAGAGCTACTCTATCTTCCCATCATCTGGTTTACTTCCGGTAATTCGCATATGCTGAACCCAGCTGGAAACCAGGCAATGGAGCCGGCTGTTTCAGTCATTAAAGGACAGCCTCCTAAGCACAGAGCAGGATGGAAACAAAAATATAAAGTGGAATCAAAGAATCAAATGGAGTGTGTCTGGCACAAACTGCCCATTCTAAGCATCTTCAAGTTGCTCCAGTGATTTGCTGGATCAATAAAACATTTGGGCAAAAACAAGGTCCATTTAGTCTATCACTTCTTTTTGGCATTGTTCATGACCAACCAACACAATGAAACAGATGAATTGTCAGTACATGAAAAAAAAATCAGGAGACTATAAATGCTGGTGAGGATGTGGAGAAATGGGCACCCTCCTACACTGTTGGTGGGAATGTAAACTGGTGCAGCCGCTCTGGAAAACAGTGTGGAGACTCCTCAAAAAATTAACAATAGAGCTCCCTTATGACCCAGCAATAGCACTGCTAGGAATTTATCCAAGGGATACAGGAGAGGTGATGCATAAGAGCACATGTACCCCAATGTTCATAGCAGCACTGTCAACAATAGGCAAATCATGGAAGAGCCTAAATGTCCATCACCTGATGAATGGATCAAGAAACTGCATATATACATATATATATATAATGAAATACTAGATGGCAATGAGAAAGAATAAAATCTGGCCATTTGTAGCAACATAGATGGAACTTGAGGGTATTATGCTAAGTGAAATAAGTCAGGCAGAGAAAGACAGATACCATATGTTTTCACTCATATGTGGAACAGGAGAAACTTAACAGAGGACCATTGGGGAAGGGAAGGGGAAAAATAGTTAAGGAGAGGGAGGGAAGAAAAACCACAAGAGACTCTGAAATACTGAGAACAAACTGAGGGTTGATGGGGGTTGAGGAAGAGGGGAAAATGGGTGATGGGTATGGAGGAGGGCACTTGTTGGGATAGCACTGGGTGTTATATGGAAACCAACTTACAATAAACTATATTAAAAAATAAATTAATTAATTAAATGAGTCTCTTGTAGACAGCAAAAAAATAGTCATTCAACTGAATTATAGTGTGTAAAAAAATGGTAAGTATTTTTTAAAAAATGGAAGATTGAATGCTCCAAGGATAAAAAAGATGAGGATTTTACAGTATGGATTGATACTTTCATTTGTATACTACAATTGAAACAATGACATAAAATGCAAATTTAGATTTCAGAATGAATTACACTGGTATTAAATGAGCACAGAGAGAACATTAACAAGCAACCTTGAATCTAGGGTAATAGAGAGCACTGTAATAATCCCAATACTGATCAGAAAACAAACGTACCTGAAAACTGATAATATTTTTACATCCAATTTAGCCAAATTTAGTACCTGCAAAGTGATGAAGCAGCGAAATAAGTATTAATGAAGTAATATCAAAATACTGATTGGCAGCCACAGAACAATCAAGAAATGATTAGACACTAAAAGAAAAAACGGGCAGTTAACACAAGGACATTTATAAATATGCAGTTCTTGTGTTTGCAAGTGAATGTTCCTGTTTCTGAAACACACCTGAAGATAAGCACCAAATGGTGTAAGTCATGGCAAAGAAGATGCCAGTATAAAAGTCTGTTTGGAATAATTAATCAATGAGTTTTAGTTATAAGATTGAGGACTCAGTATAACCTGGCTCCTCGTTAATTGAAGCTAGAAGACAAATAAATTGAGCGTATTCTTCAGTGTTCCAGCCTCCAGTTTAGTTCCATAAATTTCTGCTGAAGATTATGTGACAGAAGCTAGGGGCAGAAATGCCTAAGCCATGATTACTGCCTTCTAGGAGGCTTTGGGATTTGTGGGGGAAATGGGCACATAAACACATAATCCTTTCCTCTAAAAAGCCTGAATGGAAATGGCTGTGATGAGATGGAAAGATCATTAAAATGGCCAGTACTAAGAATCATGAATGTCTGAATCTGATTCTTCCACAGCTGCCTTCCTCACGTTCCCTGAGGGAGCTTGATGAACAAAGAGCATCTGATGAGGAACAAGCTAATTGAAAGTTCTGGCAAGCAAACCCCATCGCAGAACCTTAGAGGCATATCAGAATTAAAGAGTTTCTTTTGCCCCCCCCTAGGTAGGCCTAAGAGTCCTTCTTGTACCTAGAATTGATTTTCAAAGGGAGTAAAGAGACAGGGTAGTTACCAACACCCAGAAAAAAGGAGAGTTCAGTGCTTCATCATACCACCAAACTAGACCCAACATCCTAGACAAAACAGAAGCAAACCGTGGACATGGAGATGAGCTGCACTGACAGGGCCCTCATGACATAAGCGTCTTTCTCCTCATCTTGACATTTCCAACCTCTGATACCATACCTAAATAAATATCCCTGTTTCTGTTATCTATGGCTGTGCAATGGGCTACCCTAAAAGTCTAATGGCTTAAATAAAACACTGCCATTTTATTTTCTCTTACAACTCTGCAAGTTGACCAGTCCCTGCAGCTAGGTACCCAGGCAATTCTTCTCCTCCATCTGATATTGGCTCAGGCTGCGTTCCTTTGATGGTTCCCCTAGGCTGGAACATCCAAGATGGTTCACTCACACAGCTGGCAGTTGATGCGAGCTATTGGCTGTGAGCTCAGCTGGGGCTATTGTCTGGAACACCTGCATGTATTCCCTTCCTGGGGCTGAGGGTCCTCACAGCTTGTTAGCAGGTGTCTAAGAGAATTCAGCCCCACGGTATGCATTTGAAGAACACACCTAGACCTAGAACAGACACAGTGTCACTTGTAACTCATTCTATTGGTTAAGCAGTTGTAGACTGGCCCAGGTTTGGGAAAAAGGAAAAGAAATTAAAACAGAATTCCCAAACATTTGTACCTCACTACAATTCTTGAACATAAAGTACTCCTTTCAGAATACTTAAGAATGATGTAAGGGACAGTGGTGAGGTGGTGGTGCCGAGTGGTCATAAGTTCTCCCCAGAGAACAGCATCTTTTATTCAGTAACCTCGGGTGGCAATAGGTCATGTTAATTGGCCAATGTTGTCAATCAGTTAGGAGTTGGAAACAGCTGCCTTGTTCCTGACTGATTAAATATATATCAGAATTTGTAAGTGGAAGAATACAGAATAAAAAGAGTCAAAGGACATAGATGTTCAAAATGAGATGAGTTCAGAGAGTAAATGAAGAGACGATCTGACCTCACTAAATCTGGACAGTAACACTTACCTCACAGAGTGGAGTTCAGCTGAGATTAATTTTAAAAACCCTATAGAATAAATATGGTGTTTGGCAAAATGTCTTTTCAGAGAGTACAATCTATGGAATGTGAATGTGATGAATTCAATTTCTTGTAGTTTAAATGTCATTGCTTTTTTGCTTTTGGATATTCACCCTCCCCTTCAACCAAATAAGCATGCTTATTATTTAAAAAAAAACAATAATAAGCTAGGAATATTCTTAAACTACCAGGAAACCTAATCTGTCCAATCAAAGGGAACTGTAGACAACAATCTGTTACTGAATGTGAAGGAAATAAACACTGAAAGAAGTTGGAAAAACTTTGAGCCAACTGTGTTTTTTTTTTTCTGTTTGAACTGATTAATTTACTTCTCAAATGTAAGCCAGCTTAAGAAACACAAAAACAACCTACTATTTCAAACTCATTGTTTAAATGTTTATATATATTGCATTAATTGGTTTTAAATATATTTTTAAAATGTGTTGCCTTTAAATGTGTTTTTATTTTATTTGTCAGAGATTTTCTGGAGGAGCAAGTCTCCAATTTCGTAATGGAAGTCAACAAGAAGATCGTCTTTCATGTGTAGAGAATTGCTTTCATAGGCGATATTTGTTTCTTGAAGAGAGGCCGTCTGCATTCTCCAGCTGACAGTTCATTGCCGGGAGCTATTCTTTGGGACTATATTTCTGCTATTACCTTAACATCAATTATTTGAGATTAGTTTATTTGGATGGGGCGGGGAGGCGGGGGCGCAGAGAGAGACTGTGAGACAAATAATTTTTAATGGCTGAAACAGGAGTAGTCCGGCAAAGTTCCAGAAAGCAGCCAACGCTGTAACTGCCCAGGCCCACAGACATCAATCTGAGTAATAAAACCAAATCCTCTGGAGATACTTTGAAATTTTAGCCTGCAGTATCTTTGGAAATGTTTCACAGTGAAATTGTATTTCCAATCCCATAGCCAATAGTTGTCACAACCACCTACCCCATATTCTCCCAAACTTGCAATGGCCTCACCCTCTCTTCATTTACAGCCATCACTTCAATTTATACCAGCAGTGCAAGGTGGAGATTAAGTCAGACCGCCACTTCTGACTCACTCATTTAAAAACAGCGCTTCAATGTCTCTTCCCTTTGCACATCTGACACAGGAACTGTGCAGTCGTTGCCTAGTATTCTAAGCCCTACCTGAAGAATATTCAAAAAGGATGCTTGATACACAGTACAGAAGAGGATAGAATCTTAAGACTTAACATATGAACCTCACTATTCTTTGTGGACAGAGGAGGAAAAGAGAAACAAGAGAGAAAAAACATAAATGTGGCCTCTCTCTTTCTCCCAGTCTCTTGCTTCCCTCTCCCTCTCTCTATGATTTTAATTTCTTAAACCGTTTTCCCCCCAAAAAAGTACATAAACCACAGTTACCATAAAAAAATATGCACCACATGCATATTTAACTTCTTAGAACCTCCCTGTGCCTCATCTAATGAAGATATAGACATGACTCTTACTCTAGGGATGATCGTAGAGATTAATGAAGGTGAAATGTTTAGAAGAGTGTCTGGTACATAGCAGTCATTCGGTACAGGCTATCTGGGCTTATAAATCTTTACATAGGATTTGGACTGATATGCAACCTAGTCTAGACTTGGTCCTCTTGTGAACTGTAATTTACACCATGTTATTCCCCCTACTCTTGCCCACCCTTTTGCCATATACCTAAGTTATTAAATCTTATATCCAGACTCCTAAAATAGCATATAAGAAAACAGAGTTAGTGCTACCAATGATTGATAGAATGGTAACATAGCAAAAAAAAAACAAAAAACAAGAACACCTTTGAAAATCACATCCAGAAAGGATGATGATTATGATGGCAGTGGTGATGGCTCACATTTACTGAGCACCACATGTTATCCAAACATTGTGCCCAAATATTAGCCTTTTGATATAAGTATTCCTGTATCTATTTTACAGATGAGAAAACTGAGGCTTAATTTTATTTTATTATATTTTTACTTTGGGAAAGGGAGAATGAGGTGGGGACAGAGGGAGAGGGAGAGAGAGAATTCCAAGTAGGCTCCACATTGTCAGCAGAGTCCAATGTGGGGCTTAATCTCAAGAACCAAACTGTGAGATCATGACCTGAGCTGAAATCAAGAGTTAGATGCTTAACAGACTGAGCTACTCAGGACCCCAAGTCTTAGGTTTTACAAATTGCCTCTACCTTTCTGTTTCTTATGCTTTCAAAGTCAAGTTTTTAAAGTGTTATTTATTTTCTTGAGTCTACTTATTTAATACCATTGACTTGTTAACATAATTAATCCCCACCTCCTCACTGAAATGAAACAAAATCATTTATGACCTCATAATTACCAAATCAAATTAGCTCTTCTTGACTTATGTTACTTAATTATATTATATCAAGTGATACTGTTGACCAATCCCTTTTTTTTTTTTAAACACTCTCTATTCCTGGCTCCCATACTACATTCTCTTGGTTTTTGCATTTATCTACTTATTGTGGTCACTTTTTAAGGTTTCTACCCCTGTGCGTCTCTTAAAACATAAACTTCCAAATATTTTTGTTGTAACCAGGGGACCATCTATATTTTGAATCATATAGCCACATTCAAAATCCTATTTATACAATTTTATGAAACTATTTTCCTTACTGTGTGCAAATATCTTCTGATAAATTTATCTCATCTCATTAAAAATAATAATGTTGGTCATAATTAATCCCATTAATTTCCTGGTTTCTACGCTTTACAGCATTCTGTCTCTTGCATGTGGTTCAAAGAAACTCTAAAGTGAATGACCGTCTGGTTGGTCACAGCTGTCCAAGCGCCTGACATGTACTAGCACATGGCAGTAGCAAGACCCTAGAGACGAGGGAATAGTCTTCATTATGCACAAAAAAAGCTTAAAAGATAATTATAACTAAGTCCTCACGACATATTTTTAAATGATGCTACAGATGTTAAAGAGTCATTTTGCTAGAAGTTTAAAATTGAATGAAGAAATATTATTTTGGGAAGTGGGTTTTAAATATTACAGAATAGATAATCTATCTAATTTTGAATTAATAAAACATCTACTACAACAAACCTTTAATATTAGAATCAAACATAAAACTAGGATTACTTTCTAATTTTAATATTCCATTGCCTGATTTTATTCCTATTGAAAAAGCAAACAAATGTGCTATTACCATTACCATTTCAAGCATTATTTGTCCATTCATTAATTCATCTGATGATAATTTGACGACAGCTATTTAACTTTTTCCATGCACAAGATATTATACTTGAGACACCAAAGGATACAAAGATAATTTGGACATGGACTTGTTTTTCAAAGATATCATATTCATGTTATATATTAATTCATTTAACATTTTATAATAATTACTATTTCTGAATACTTTTCTGTCTTTCAAATATTTGTAGATATATTACTCATTAACTCCTTAAATCAAGACTAGTGCTTTTAATCATGTGCATCCAACTGCTACTAGAAACTGAAATCTAACAAGTCATTTGTGCAGGCTTTTTTTTAGTTTTTGGATAAAACTCAAGGCCTTTTTTCATTCTGAGAAGGCTTTTTAAAAATTATGTATTTATTTATTTATCAATAGTTTTTTGTTTGTTTGTTTGTTTTTAGGGACAGAGAGTGAGCAGGGAAAGGGACCGAGAGAGAGAGAGAATTTTAAGGACACTCCATGCTCAGTACAGAGCCCAACACAGAGCTCGATGCCAGGACTCTGGATTCCTGACCTGAGCCAAAATCAAGAGTTGGACACTCAATCGATTGAGTGACCCAGGCACCCTGAGAAAGCTCTATCTATTAACAAACAATACTGAGATGCAAGTGATTGAGTGATTAGCTATGATCCAGTTGTGTTACATGAAGCAAATATGAACCACAACTAGATAGCAAGATCCCAATAAAGTCTATTTTTGTCTGTTTATAGGACTTCTTTTCATAACTTTGGCAAAATTCATCATTTAGATAACAACCTGCCACTCACTGGTTTCTAATCTCAAAGAAAATGAGAGATTATGTTTTATCTTTTCAGACCATGCTGGGTAACACATTTTTAATCTAGTAGAATTATTTTCCAGTCAAGATATATAAACCCTTACAAAGCAAACTAATCATGTGGGAGGTTAAAAATGTCTGGTTCTGTGGGCACTTTAGGAATGAATGTGCTATGAAAGTGGTGACCAAGAACAGAGTACATGCTCTACTGTTAGCCCCATAAGATGTGCCAGGTACACCTTATCCCAAATGATCTTTATTTTTATTGGGAATGGCAGCCAAGCATGGTAGAATAGATTAGTAGAAAGAAATCTTAGTCAACAATATGCCAAAGGGAATCTGAAGATATGCATGCCTTACAACACAGAAATTTCACTGTGGGATATACATTCTTACATATATGCCCCTGCCCCCCAAAAAACCCTGTATGTGTAAAGATGCTCCTTCCACCATTATTTGTAATAAGGAAAAACTATAAGGAAGTCAAATGTCCAATACACATACACATACAGGCAATAAAAAGATTTTATTGTGTGAATACAGTAAAATGAATAACCTAGACTAAATTATAAAACAGATAAAAAAACATACATACTAACTTAAGAAGAGTTTTTTTCTAGTTAAGGAAGAGAGGAAAGATTGGGAAGGGAGTGATTTTATGTGTTCTTTAAAAGTCTTTCTGAGAATTTTAAATACACAGCCAAATCTTGACATTTGTTAAGTCTGAGTTGCAGGAAATATGTTATTTAGTTCATTTTCTCTGATCTTCCTTACAATTCAAACAGTAGTGATTTTAAGCTATTTTTTTTATAACAAGAGTGACATGTAAACTTGGATCAAATCTCAACCAGAGCCAATATCTAGTGTAACAAAATTGTGTCTGGGTCTTCAAATGATTTTCATCCATGAATCAAGATAATGATGTAATCAATTATGATTCCAGGAGGTTTGTGCAGCTTGAGGCAGACCTTAGCTATGGATATTCAGTAAACAGTGCTCACAGAGGCTGAGCAGGTTGGTCAGGGTCCCTGTCAAAAATGCCAGGCTCCACACAGAATGGAAAATAAGGGTACTAATGAGGAACCTGGCTGAAAGTTACGTACCTGAAAGTTAGTTCATTGCCTGGGCTCCCCAGGCAGGCAAGAAACAAAAAAGAATAGACTTAAAAAATAGAACTAAACCTAGCCTAACAATACCCAACGTTTTAAATGCATTCTTAATTTTCTCCACAACTTTGTCATACTATGGAAAGAATTGTGTCACATTCACGCTTCACATGCATTGCTTCGTTTTATTCTTATGTCTAGTCTTGATTTATCCAATTTTATGGGTAAGGGAACTGAGTCATAGCTACTAAGTGTTGAAACTGGAGTTTAAGTCTAAATAAAGGAGAAGAAAGAAACAGGGAGTAAAAGGAAAGAAGGGAGGGAGAAGAAAGTCCCCACAATATATTTCAGTAAAACAAAGATTTAAAAATGTTCAGGGAGAAAAATTCCATTATAAAGCTAATCACATTACATTTTTTTTTCCACAGTCAAATCTATTGTTACTACAACTGGAAAAGTTGACTGACAGTGCCTCTGCCTAAAGAATTAGTAGAAACTATCCACATGCAAATGATACTCTTGGTTCTAATTTCAAACATTTCTGTGGTCTTTCACGCACCTTAAACTGAAAAGAGCAGGTGAATAAATATAAAATAACTTTGAAACAAAGAGAAAAGAATAAATGATTCCATATAAATTTAAACCAACATTCAATTGGGGAAGAAGGGAGAAAACTAAACATAACCAGTCGAATGAGAATTTTATTTTTATATCTTATGTTTAACATTCTAGTCTTACAATGAGAAGTCATTTTGACATTTTTAAAACACGAGGCAGTTATAAAAGCTATGGTTGGCTTGCATTTTTGTCAGTGTCTGTTTTTCTCATGAGGCAAAATGCAGTGTAGACCAAAAGTCTGAATGACTGAAGATCCTTTGAGAATACAATTAATGAGGTAACTTTAAAGAAAGGGTAGGGATGGAGTTAGAGAGACCTAGCAAATAAATTCTAAGAAAAATAACCAAATTATAAGTGAATTATGTTTAATTTTATGGAAAATATATCTTTAATTGGAAATATAATTTTAATTACAGGAAACTTTAACTTTATCATAATGGGGAATTGAGCAAGTTTTATTCTCAACAGTTGAACATATTTTTGTCTGATAAGAATAAATGATACCTCTTAAACTTTTTCTCACTGAATACTTTCCACCTCCCATCTCAGAGAAGAAACAAGAAGTTAAGCAACTATAATTGACACCTAAATCACTTTCTAGGGTAACAGGAAGTAGAACTTTTCATGATTCTGGTGGGTCCCAAGGTAAAACAAAAGAAAGCTTATGATCTTCCATGAAATTATGCAGCCTTATGGGCTCAAAGCCTTGTTTATTGCAAGAAGAGCCTTTCTTCAATACACATTTCAAATATACTTTCATGATGGGGGCATATGATTAAGCTGGGACACCAAAGTAGAAGAAAGCTGTCTTCCAAAGAAGTTACAGACAAAATGTCAAATTTATAAAGAAATTAAACTTAAGAAAAAAAGTTATGTGATTCTTAGAGTTGTCAGGCACTTTGAGTCCATGAAAGAGCCAGTTGTGAAGAATTTGGGAGAAATTTTGGGGGGGTGGAAACTCTTTGGAGCTACAGAGGGAGTAAACAATGAGATAAAATAGTAAAGTACCCTCCTACCTGAGGGTATTTCAGGTAAGAAAAATCCAGGAGTAGAGGAGGACATTCAAATAGCCCATAAAAAAGTCCTCCACAGAAGCATCAGCCTCAAATAGCTGCTGCTCTGAGAACACAGAGCCATCTGTTGTCAACAGAGTCAGAAGGAGAACTTTCTGCTCCCCATAACCACTACTCCCCTTCCTTTATGTACTCCCCGCCCTTCAACCCAGCTGAGACAGAAAGAGTAGCCAAAAATTAGGGATGGAAATTTAAAAGGGAACATTTAACAGAGAAGAACATTCTGGGGCTCCTGGGTGGCTCAGTCAGTTAAGCGTCCAACTTCAGCTCAGGTCGTGATCTCATGGTTCTGTGGATTCCAACCCCACGTCAGGCTGTGTGCTGACAGCTCGGAGCCTGGAGCCTGCTGCCGATTCTGTGTCTCCCTCTCTCTCTGCCCGTCCCCTACTTGTGCTCTGTCTCTCTTTCTCTCAAAGATAAATAGACGTTTTTTTTAAAAATTTTTAATTAAAGAGAAGACATTCTCTCTTCCTGGTAGGCATAGAATAAGAAATAAAGAAGGATCATGAAGCTACTGTAGGTGAGCAAAGCTAAAAAAAAAACAACATAATAATAGACTTCTTTACAGATCTCCAAATAAGGAGATATGTATTTAACTGTGTTTATGCATTTATAAATGGGTTTTCATTTTTAAAGGTATTATTTACAAAACTATTTGATGTGGTCCTTACTGAATCACCACATAGCAGTTACCCACTCTGTTAGGGAGACAATTCTTGGGTTACTCTCTGTGTGCTAATAGTAGCATGCCTAGAGCTCACGAGAGAAGAGTAGGAATTTGAAGAACTAGAACATCGCCACATTGTACACAATCCTACCTTTTCATGACCAATTATTCCACATTCATAGTAGATTGTAAATGTGGGCCCCAAATTTGTTTCTTCATTACCCGTTATATCAAAAAAGTGAGGGTGTCACTGACCCCACAGCACATAACACTGACAACTCAAAAAAGGAATCTGTACAAAAAAGCAGTCTCAGTGAGTAAAATTTATGAACTGTCACTAAGAATAATTACTTAATAATACAGCAATGTTGTCAATGTTCGTTTTGAGGTGAACTTTCTATAGATTTCTTGGCACTTAACTTTTAAGGATGCTAATTTTTAAAGAAATTTTTATTGGATTAATTGTATTTTGATCCGATTCAATTTTCCACCTCATTTAAAATTATTATTTCCAAACACAATATGCAGTACTTGAAGTATCATTCTATTTTTATTAGAAAATGTTAGTATTCTGCAAATGCCACTGAATTCAACCACTAAACTTTAAGTAGTCTTTAAAAGAATATTCTGTTCTTAAAATCATGTTGTAATAATGGTCATGTACTTGTCACTAAACAACTTTTAAAAATTCCAGTTCAGCCCAAATTCATGGAGAATTTATCCATTCTTCCATTTCTAGACTTTGTGTTAAATGAAAACTTGTCACACAATAATTAATCATTCACCATGAGCAGGCCCTTCACTAGGAACTAGAGTAGTGATACCACACTTACCTTCATCTTAGAAACTCCTGAGGATCCAGTGGTCCTGCAGAGGACATGGATTGGGTCTTTTTGAAAAAGCCTTCTCTAGCTCATAAATCTTATAGAAGTTAAAGATTTTTTTTACAATAGCCAAAATAAAGGTTCTTTTTCAAGTAAAGAATAAAAAGCAGTATCAGGCTAGGAGATGCTGAGCAAGTGTGCTTAGGCTTAGGGTCTGGCCAGTTCAGAGAGAGCCCCTGTCAGGCTACAGAAAGCCCAGAAGAGGGGATTAACAGAGTTTTGTGTAGCTCTTACCATGTCAACCTAAATCTTCAGCACAATTATCTGAGGCATTGGAAGGACCGCCTTCAACTGGTACAGTACTAAGCATTCTCGTCTGGGTTTCAGGCAAACAGACGATTCTTCCTAATTAGTGTATAGTGAGCAGGTATCACACATGTGCAGTCCTAGGGCAATCATTTAACAATAACCAAGCTGTAAACATGTCTGCTCATTGTGAGGAGAGTTTCAGTGTGGAAATTCAGAGCCTGCAAAGGTAGGACCCACAGAGACTATTGCACTCAGGAAATGCATAACATTAATAAAATCACTTTTCTAATAACATTATTAGAAATAAACATAAATAGGAAACAAGGCATAAAAAACCTTTTCGAGTTCCATCCTACAAGACAAAGAGATCATTAAAAAAACAAACACAAATGTCTGCCACTGAAAAGCAGCTTCTGTCGGCTGAAAATGTTGAGATGATCCTCTCTCTGGTGAATGGAGCGGACAATGGGCCGGTAGGGTCACAGGAGCCACAACATCGTTTTATTCCAGTGACCGAGAGACAGTGGTTTCCAGCAGCAAGTCTGCAACGGAGCCTCTCTCAGAAGATACCTCAGACAGAAGAATTGTCGCCAAGAGAAAATACTGAAATAATCTGAAAAGGAATTTTAAAATAAGTAGATTTAGAGTATTCAGAGATCATGAAATAAAAATAGGAGATCATCATTTGCAGTGAATGGAAGAGCTGAATACTAGCTTTTGGAAATACTTTTAAAAGTTTTTATTTATTTATTTGAGACAGAGACAGACAGAGAGAGAACAAGCAGGGGAGGTGCAGGGCGAGGGAGAGACAGAGGATCTGAAGTGGGTGCTGTGCTGACAGCAGAGAGCTGGATGCCAGGCTTGAATCCACAAACTGTGAAATCATGTCCTGAGCCAAAGTTGGACACTTAACCAACTGAGCCACCCAGGCGCCCCAGAACAAGTATATTTAAAATTTAAGGAGTCACCTAGAACAGAGCAGAAGGACATAAAAAGGTAAACTCCTCCCAAATGCAGTCAGAACTCAGATTCCCAGACTGCCTTGAACTTTGGATTCAGTTATATGTATTTCACTCCACTAATCAGACATGCCCATTTGAGACTTTGATTTGGAAGTGAGCCAAGAAAGGAATTAGTCTGTTTATGCAACTTCCACTTTTTCTGGCATGAGTAGAGAAAGAGCAACTGGCATTTCATGGCAGCAAAGCCAGGGTGGCTGCAAGACAGTCTTCTCGGTAAAGAAGGGGCCTCAGAGGCCCAGGAGGGGTTGTGCCTGCTCCACAGACATTGGGAAAACAGACATGGCAGTTTGCTCAGCAGAAAACCGGAGGAAAAACAGAAAGGAAAGAAAAATTCTCTGGTGCAACTTTGGAAAAATGTTTTTCTGCTTAGGACTGAGAACCATAATTACAAATGATGAATTGAAATATTGTCAAACTTCATTAATACCTAAATAACCTGCAAACAATAATAATAGCCTTAATGTTTAAAACAGGATTAAGAGAAATACCCTAGAAGTCCACGTTTTTAATTCTCTTAGCAGAACATCATTATGTCCTCTTTGAGTTTCAAGGTCAAACCAACAATATTTAACCTGGAACACAAGCTTTTACATAGTTTTCACTGAATTTGCTCTATAGGAAGTCCCTCACTTAGGGGCTAACTATAACCTAAAACACATTTTAAGTCAGATATAGAAAATAAAGCCATAGATATATAGATATATAGATATATCTGGATAGATGGATATAGATACAGATATAGGTATACATAAAAACTATGTCAAGGTTGCAGTTTTCTGTTTTCATCCACAGATGTCAAATAGAGCCTCTATCTGAGTGATAATGTCACCAAGAGTACAAGAAAGAAGCTAGTTGAGAAAGGGCTTAGGAAATGTGTGATCAAGAAACATGTTAATGTGATGGCCTGAATCATTGGACCAAGCAAAACATACTCTTAAATAAGAATATGCCAGACCTTTGGGGTGCTCGGGTGGCTCAGTCGGTTGAGCATCAGACTTCAGCTCAGGTCATGATCTCGCAGTTCATGGGTTCGAGCCCCATGTCAGTCTCTGTGCTGACAGTTCAGAGCTTGGAGCCTGCTTCAGATTCTGTGTCTCCCTCTCTCTCTGCCCCTTCCCTGCTCAAGCTCCGTCTCTCTCTCTCTTACTCTTTCAAAAATAAACATTTAAAAAAAGAATATTCCAGACTTTTAAAAAGAGAAAATATAATTTGTGTTTTCTGTGATTATAAAACATTATAAACCTTAAATAGTTGGTGGAGAAATATGTTTTTTAAAAGTAAAAGAAATCACCTTAAATTCCAATACAGAGAAATAATCCCCATTAACAGAAATGACCTCTGGTTTCTAAATGCCAATAGTTTTTTCATTGTATTAATAAAGATACATGTTAAAGAAATAGCTAATAGCATTCATTCCACTTAAACCACTTTTTAATGTTTATAATGCTGACAAAAAGAAATAGAAATAACTACATACTATTTCATTAAACAGGGTTTACAACAAAAATGCATTTAATTGGAAAAAGAGAGGGAAATTTTAATGAAAATATACCACAACTGAGCTTATATTAATAGATTAAATAAACTCTACAAGTAAAACACAGAATGCACGTAGGTCCCTAGAACATGAGCTGGTAAATTCGAAGCACAGAAAACAAAACCAACAGAAAGGAAGGCAAACTTGGAAACAATCTAAGAGCTAATACTATATAATCTTCAATGGTGGACATACATATTTATAAAATGAAAAAAACTTTTTTAAAGTTTAAAATTCTGTCGTATCTCAGAAGATTAGAGAGGAACCTCCGGTTTCCAGTTCCTCATCTAAGGACACTACTCTGTTTTAAAAACGAATGAAAAGGACGCCTGGGTAGCTCAGTCGGTTAAGCCTCCGACTTCGGCTCAGGTCAGATCTCACGGTTGGTGGGTTCGAGCACCGCGTCAGGCTCTGTGCTGACAGCTAGCTCAGAGCCTGGAGCCTGCTTCCGGTTCTGTGTCTCCTTCTCTCCCTGCCCCTCCCCCTCTCATGCTCTGTCTCTCTCTGTATCAAAAATAAATAAAACATTAAAAAATTTTTGGAAAAAAAAATGAATGAAAAGCTGAATAGACTGAAAAATAAACAATTTCTCTTATATGCACGATAGAAAACACAGGCAAACTGCTGCCACCAAGATTGGAGGGACAGGTGACTAGAGGGAGTCCTAAGTTTCAGAAAAGCAGAGACTCACGAGCAGAAACTGCGTCAGGCACCAGTAGCAGGAAATCTGAACTGTAATTCACAAATTTCTAGAGGTTTGGTGGGGACAACTCTGAGAGTTAAAAACACCAGGGGGACCCAGTTTGGGGGACTTCACAATATTGTGAGACTTACCTTCCATAGTAAATATTAGAGAAATCTTCTTTTGGGTTTCTAGGAGGAGTGGGGTGAAAGGAACCATTTTGAAATACTCAAAAACATTCTTTCACTAACAAGGCCTGCCGTTAAGAAAAACTAATTAATGGGAGCCTAGACTGGTGGGGTATTATCAGAGTCTAACTGACCTGGGGAAAGGAAGTACCCAACCGCAGCCCACTCTAGCCATCCTATCCCATCTCAGGGAACAGAAACAAAAAAATAAACAAACAAACAAATTGAGGGGCACTTGCGTGGTTCAGTCAGTTAGGCAGCTGACTTTGGCTCAGGTCATGATCTTGTGATTTATGAGTTCAAACCCCACATCAGGCTCTATGCTGACAGCTCCGAGTACGAAGCTTGCTTCGGATTTTTGTCTCCCACTCTCTCTGCCCCTCCCCTGCTCGCGCTCTCTCTCTCTCTCTCTCTCTCTCTCTCTCAAAAAAAAAGGCATTAAAAATTTTTAGAAACAAAAACACTGAGAAACACTTGTGAAGTTCACAGTCCAGAAGTATGAGCTCAAGAAAAGGATGAGACCTAATGATAACACTATAGAATGCTTCCCTCCACATCTTTCAAGGCCTATTTACAGTAGGTTATTTTACCTGCTACACCTTTTTCCACAATCAAGAAAATATTCTGAGGTATAACAAAAGGTAAACAAACAAACAAACAAAAAAGAACCATGATTTGGCGAGACATAGCAAACAGAAGAATCAGAAATGGCAGGGATGCTGGGATTAACAGATGTGGAGTTTAAAACAACTATAATTAATATGCTAAAGTCTCTGTTGGGTAAAGTATACAGCATGCATAAATAGATGAGGAATGAAAGGAGAAATGGAAATCCCTAGAAAGAACCAAAAAGAGATGCTAGAGATAAAAAACAACAACGACAACAACAAAACCACTATAACAATAAAGAATGCCTTTGAGAGGCTCATTGGTAGACTGGATGTGGGCGAGGAAAGAGCCTCTGAGCTATGTAAGAGAATAATCACTTTAGACACTATCCATATAAGAAATATCCTTTTTAAATTTTTTAAAATGTTTATTTATTTTTAAGAGAGATAGAGAGAGACAGAGCAGGAGCAGGGGAAGAGCAGAGACAGAGAGAGAGACACACAGAATCTGAAGCAGGCTCCAGGCTCTTAGTTGTCAGCACAGAACCCAACGCAGGGTTCAAACCCACAAACCGCAAGATCATGCCTGAGCTGAAGTCCGGTGCTTAACCGACTGAGCCACCCAGGCGCCCCTAAAGAATATCATGATATGGCTCAGAACACTGTATCCCAGAAACCTCATCGATGTGGCAGACCTCTAATGTTTTGCAAGAATTATTGCTTACCCTCTGGAATAGAGTAATCTTATTAAGGCATCTTAGATGTTTGCAGTTTTAGTCTTGCAGGGTTCAATGGCCATACTGCCCATCAGCACAATAAACCTCTGCAGTGTTCTGTTGGTTACCAAGATGATCAAGGACATTCTAAATTATATTACAAGATCATGAGAGAACATGAAGTTTGGCAACATCCTTGCACCAGTCAATAAAATTATACTGTTGTCTGTCTCTGCCATGTAAATGTAAACGGCTTCTGATTTTCTTAATTGATGGGAACTGACAAAAGAGCATTTGCCAAGTCAATAACTGCATATTGATTTTCACAGACTGTTAATTTACTGCAGTAAAGACTCTGCATTTGGAATTTCAGCTGTGGCTCCCATGGTTATTTGATTGTATGTGTTTTGTCTGGTTTTCCATGGACCGTCTAAATTTTGAGTTAAATTTTCCATTAATGATCAAATAGATAGGATATATGTATCTCTCAAGTCCTTGATGATGGAACTAATCTCTGTTATTTCCACAGGGATGCATTATTGCTTTTGATATACAGTTTTGGTGAGGGTTGTTGAAAACAGCTGCGAGGACTTCCATTTGGTCCTTCCTACACTAATAGCCCTTACTCTACGAGTCAGAGAACCACTGTTGTGATTCTGACAGATATTAAATATATGTATACATTCTGGGGCTGTGGAAATAATAATAGGACTGGTCTGAAGTCTGTCTAGCTGTACTGTGAAATGGAAAAGATCCAAAATTCCATTCATCGCCAGACTTGCGTAAGTGCCTACTGGGTCCAGTTGTTTATAGGTACATTTTGGATCTTTGAGGATCAACAAAAATTGAAAGCTAATATATAATCAGCCCTAGAGATTCAAGATTTTTTCTTTTTTAAAAAATTTTTTGATGTTTATTTATTTTGGGGGGAGAAAGAGACAGAAGGTGAGCAGAGGACGGGCAAAGAGAAAGAGAGGGAGACACAAAATCCAAGGCAGGCTCCAGATTCTGAGCTGTCAGCACAGGGTCTGACAGGATGGGGTTCAAACTCATGAACCACAAGACCATGACCTGAGCTGAAGTCAGAGGTTTAACAGACTGAGCCCCCAGACACCCTTCAAGGCTTTTTCTTTTATCCAATGCTCAGTCTCTAAAGTTCACAGCGGGGGGTCCTCTGGGAAGGACTTAGAGAAAATATCATAGTATATATTGCAGTCTTTTCTTCAGAGTGTTTGGCCTCCCTCTCAGTCAGGGCTATATTATATATCTGCAAAGTGATATAGTCCTGGAAATAGGATATAAGATAACAAAATATAATCTTCCTACTCCTATAGCAAGTTAAGTTTCTAGAAGCAGCCATAGAAGTTCTTTTGTAGAAGTTACCAATATTTTATCACTAAAGATAGTATATATTTTTTCATGTACACCATGATCACTTAGCCTAGGCCACAGATTTCTGTGAGTCAAAACACTGATTAAACCCCATGTCTATGGCTTACTGTGGTAACACAGACCACATAGTGTATGATGATTAACCATTGACATATAACATCTAACAGTCTGAATCATTTTATGTGACTGAAATGAAGAAACCTCATTCTAATGGGGCAAGTACAACTTTATCCCTGGCCTACAGATGCGAGTCACCACAAAGTTCAAGGTCGCTGATATCCTCCTCATTAGTGCACTTTTAGTACTTTGATAAAAGTAGAGTTCTCCAGGCCCTCCCAGGGTTACAGCTGAGGAACGTGGGTGCTACACATATAGATCCACTACAACATTCACATGTTTCTGAGGCTTGGACTCTTCTCTCTACAGATTCCATGCCAAGAACGTTCTTGACCTGTGTGATTATTTACATGAGGTATGGGATAAAGTAATTAAATTCATAGAAACAAAAAGTGGAGTGGTATTTACAGGGACTGGAAAGAGGAGGAAATAAATTGTTTAATGAGTATACATTTTCGGTTTTGCAAGAAAAAGTTCTGGAGATCTGTTTTATGACAAAGCATACAAACTTAACGTTACTGAACTGTACACTTAAAAATTGTTACAATGGTAAATTTTATGTTATGTGTTTTTTTTTTACCATTAGAAAGAAAGAAAATTATCATTTTTGATGATAATATGACCTCATTACCACTCCCAGGTCATGTTAAAAATGCAACAAATGCCAAATACAATATAAGTGCACTCCTGCTAAAGAATTTGGCCTGAGCAAACTTTCTATTTCTACCCCTTTGCTGGGAGTATTAAATTTCCAAACAAATTACCTGGGCTCTTTCTGATAAAAATCAATGATGTCTTTTAATCTTTGTTGTATGCTTTATCTCTTCCTCAAGATCTCATATGTCCCAGCCTAAGCTATCTTGGAATGTAATTCTTACACTTGCCTTGGAAGCCATGACTGTAGGTGAAGGTAAGCCAGAAATAGAACTGCCATCACCTCGTAGGAAAACTGTCCCAAAAAGAGCAATTGAAAAGATTTTTATGATGAGGACTGGTTCCCTCAGATGGTAGAGACGGCCTCTGCCACCAGGATGTACCAGAGGATTCTGAAGCTTCAAAGTTCTCAGCCTTATCCATGCCTGCTGAAATGTCCCCGTCTCTGAGCCTCTTCCTTTCCCACCAGTGCCTTTACTTTAACTTAAAAACTTAGCATTTAATTGTTGCTACAATTATGTAATCCTTATTATCAAACAGAACTCAGGGGTTGTCCTAAGCCTTCCCTGCCCTGCATTTACAGCAGATGACAGATAATTTCAGACCTCCAAAGAGAACTGAAAGTCTCCATATTTCTTCTCAAATATGTATTCATAGCTTTCAGTATTGCCACTTACCCTCTTTCTCTAGGGACACAGGAAGGATCCAGTTGACTCCTTAATCTTTACCATTATTATGATTACCACAGAGACAACGTGCTTACAGCCACTGGATCTCCTGGTTCCTCCTGCTTAATATGTGGTATATCAGTAGCTTCATCAACATCCCCTGGGAACTTCTTAGAATTGCAGTCTCTTAAACAGCATCGCAGATCATCAGTAACAACATTTTAACAACAACAACAACAACAAAAAAATGCAGTTTGTATGTATATTAAAATTTCAGAAGCACTGTCCTAATTAATTGCTTTCCTCGGGCACTACCATTGTGATAGTTTGAGTAATTGTGACACCACAGCATGTCATAGATTTATCTATGACTCATTTTCTCTTTGCAAGGAAGTTGTCTCTGCATTTCTTGATTTTATGGGCAATTCAATCTCAGACACTATTTTAACAATCTGTTTTCTGGGACTACTTCTGGTACCAATTACTTTATCAATCAAGATCCTGGCAGAAAGTAGATGACAAAACATTATAATAACTTAAAGATGGCAATAAAAGGACTATTCGAAAAAATGTGGGCAATGACAGAATAATATATTATGAAACTGTCAAAGCACGCACACATACACATACCAGCGAGTTCTTTTCTGCAGGAACTTAGCTCTGTTAAAATTACTCTTAACTTTTCATGTAAATTTTATATATCTATTTATTTTATTTATCTATGTTTCTACTTTGTTTCTATAATTAAAAGAAGGAGACAAAATCAAGACAAAGTAGATTTGAAGAAGAAAGTAGGGTGGAAAGGCAAAGACCTATAACACGGAGTCAAAAATGAAAAAAAATGAGACCGTTGGAAAAAAAATGTATGCCATATACTTGAGATTAAATATGCCTATAAACGTCTAGCAATGAACAAGAAAAGTTGTACAAAGCTAAGTCTTCAGAAGTAATGGCTTTTCCTACTTAAACACCAGAAGTAAATATCTCTTATTGAGAGAGAGAACACTATGTAACATAGGGACCATAGTTCTTAATAATGGCATTACTTTATAAAAATGACAAATATCTAAAGTTTGTCAATTGAAAAACTAAATCAAAGTTGAAACTTTAAAGGTACTGTTGAGCATTTAAATACGTTGTCTCAAAGTCAAATATTTAGCAAATAAAAAACAACAGCAACTAGCAAATAAAATGTAAACACCGATCCATAACTCCTTATCTTCAATTCTTGAGGCAATATGTGTTTTAAATTTTTCCAGTTTTAGATACCTAATACAGAGCACACAGCATATAGTAGAAGATATTCCCAGTAGAGATCTGAAGCAGCAGCCTATAATCAAAACAGTAATACATCTGCAGTGAAATATATGAATACTCATATGCAGTGTGATAAAAAATAAAAAAAGGACTATGAAAGCCCTAATTTTAGGCCAAGGTAAATTTTATTGCTAAATATCAAAGAACTAAAGGTTTTGTTTGTTTGTGAAATTTTGGATTTGAGAATTAAAATTAAAGGATTGTGGCTCTTCTATTAGTCAAAGTAGATAATATTGACTAATATATTATTTAGGGGGACAGATTAAGAAATAATTGCAAATGTTTAGAATATTTCCAATAAAGATCATTCTTACATGGTGAAAATAAGATAGTCATAATAATCAACAGATAAATGCTCCCCACATGATATATCCTAACTCAAGATCTTATAGAGCTGCTAAAAGAAATCTTTATTGTGGGAGGCGAAATGGTCACCCAAGATGGCGACCGGGCAGAAGCCCCAAGCTCCTGAGCCGCCCTAGCTCCCATCCCCCTGCCGACCGCTATGCTCTATCACGAGCTACTAACCCAAGAGAGGCTGCGCAGCATGCGTGGAGTCCGTGACAAAGCCTTTGGACCAATGGGATGAGGCCACGCCTCCCCTTAAG
>PISW01010075.1:0-53603 GCA_004023785.1 Mungos mungo | reverse complement strand
GGGTGTCCGAGGCACCCCCCGCCCCCGGGCCGCACCTGGGTGTCTGAGGCACCCCCCCCCCCCCCCGGCCGCACCTGGGTGTCCGAGGCCAGCAGGTGCAGGTACTGGTGGTAGCGCTGCTGCAGCGCCCGCACCTGGCTGAGCTGCTTCTTCTGCACCGCGTAGCGGCTGAAGACGCGCAGGCCCAGCTGCTGCGCCAGCGAGAGGAGCGACTCCCCCTGCGGGGGCAGCACCTGCAGGGTCTGGGGGCAGCACAGTGAGCCGGGCGCGGGGCGCAGCCCCCCCCCCATGCCCCGTGCCGGCGAGGGCGCACCTGCAGCAGCAGCTGGGCGAGCTCCTCCTCGGCGAGCAGGCACAGGTACGGGAAGAGCGTGGGGCGGCCGGTGCGGGCAAGGCGGGCCTCACTGGCCTTCACCTCCTGCAGCCCCGCGCACAGCTCCTCCACCCACGCGGTGCGCAGCTGCCTCAGGGTATTCCGCTGTGGCGGAGGGAGGAGGACACGGGTGTCACCGCCCCGAGGGCCCCCGGCCCCCAGGGAGTGGGGGGGGGTGGGCCCCGGAGGGCAGGGCTTCACACTCTCCTGGAGGCGGTGGGCGACCCCACGGGCCGCCCCGCGCAGGCAGCCACCCCGCGCCCTGGGGCTGCGATTCAGGGGGTCTCCTCACCGCCTGCAGAACCTCCTCGGTCGGCGTCTGGGCCTTCTCCACCGACTCCACAGTGACGGTGGTGGCCATCTCCACACGCAGCTGCTGCTGGAAAAGGGCCTTCAGCTTCCGCAGAGGCAGGTGCAGCTTGGGGTAGGATGTGGGGCCCTCCTGTGGGGGGGGGGGCGAGCAGGTGGTCAGGACCTCCACCCGCCTGCACCCGCAGAATCACATCTGTTGCTCCGAGTCCCCGGAAAACCATCCCTGGAAGAGCCTGGGAGGAAGCGAGGTGCCGAAGAGCACGTCACAGCCGCCGAGCCCCTGCCTGGCCCCTGGCCTCACTGGGTGGGGGCGGGACCACCAGGGGAGATAAGGCTCAGGTCCCTGGACAGTGAGCTTTTCTGTTTAAACTGGAAACTGTGCAAATGTGTGACAAAGAGAAATTGAAAACCGCCCAAGCCCGCGCGCTGAGTCCCACACAGGCCCACGCAGAGCAGCAGGGCCCCGGCCTCACTGTCCGCTCTGCCCACCTGCCCCTTGGGCCTGCCGGGCTCTGTCCACACCCGGCCCTGGCCTCGGGCTGGAACGCAACAGCGTGGCTTTGGCACCTTCCAGCTTTAGCCTTTAGGGTCAGGACCCCATGGGGGCCGGGACTTGCCAAGTCTGGCTTGTCTGGCTTCCGGGGAGCAGGGGGGGCGTCCCTGGGAGGCGGGCAGCTCTGAGAGCAATGCAAGGAGGGGCCGAGGAGACAGGACAGGGCGGTCCTGTCTCATCCCCAGCAGGAGTGGGCGTCGGGCCCTCTCACCTGGGCGTAGATCTCCCTGAGCAGGGGTGAGCTGTTGACCTGGGGCTCGGGCTGGGGCCTCGGCAGAGGGCTGAAGGCGGGCTGGGCCTTGCGCACGGCCTGCAGGAGCGCAGCCTGCTCCCCGGGGCACAGCGGCACGCTGGTGAAGATGTCCTGCAGCTGTAGCCCGTCCTGGGCCATCTGGTCCAGACACCTGTGGGGGCGCAGGGGGCCTCAGGGCCAGGGCCCAGCCCCCAGCAAGGGCCAGGCTGCCCACCCACGCCCGGCGCCTACCCACCTTTGGACGGTCCTGGCGTCCTGGTCCAGCCGCCCCATGCACTGGAGTGCAGCTGCATAGGACAGCAGGTCTGGGGTGAGGCCGGCATCTTTCACCATGAAGAACACGTAAACCAGCTCTCGGAAGGAGCCCTGGGGAGACCAAGTTGGGGTGAGGGTCTGGGGGTGGCCAGCCTGTCCCTTGAGGCCTTGCTCTCTAGCCAACAGACGAGGCAGGAAAAGGCTGGCGGGCGCTCGGCGACGCGGGCTGGGTTCCTGACGGGTGAGGGAGGGGCGCGGACTCGAACGTGCACACAAACATGCACGCTCCGGCCGGTGCACGAGGCTCCTCTGTGTCTGCTGCGGGCTCCGGGGCCAGGCCGCCTCTGCCCCGTCCCTGGTCTGCCCGTGGCCTCTCTCACACAGGCGCCCCAGCTGGAGACCTGGCGAGCTCACGCTTCCATTCATTTCCAAGTAAAGGAAAATCTTGATTTTTGAGCATTATTTGTTCCGGAAACATGCTTCTAATCCAAAACACTTGTACATCAAAGAGAATTTCCCCACAAGAAATTATGGAAACTCACAACCCAAACATATTCTTATAAAAATGATTACCATACTGTAACATGACAAAATAATAAAGAAAATACACAGCATAAAGGCAACACACTAACCTGCACTTACTTTTGAGACCCCCCCCCGCCCGTGGCTGGTGTGGGGAAGGCGAGGGAGGAGGGGACCGGGTGGGAGGGGACCGCTGCTGTCGGCAGCTTTAAGGGGGCACCCAGCCGGGGACGCGGCTCCGCCTCCTTCTGAGGGTTCCGTGGAAACGGGACACTGCGTGGTCTTCCAACAGATCTGCTGTTCGCGCTGCTGCCTTACTCGAGCGGCCTTTTCTACGACATTTTGCCGCGTCTCCCACATTTGACAGCCCTCTCCCCGTGTCATCTGAAGTGAGGGGTCCCCTTGCCTTTTCCTCCGCCACCGCGGCCCACGAGGTGCAGACGAGACGTCTCATAACATCTTGTAATTTCGGCCACTCACGTTCCTGGCTCACGCTTCTCAATGACTTCCTGCTTGGCTTCCACCATAATGAGCTCCTTTCCACCGCCTTTCTTTTCAGCCTTCCTCTGCGTGGGGGTGCCGCACACGCTCGCGCAGACGCCGGCCGGAGCACGGTCTGAATAAACTCTGGTCATGTGCCGTGTTTAACGTAACTGGCGATGAGGCAGCCGAGGAAAGGGTCTCGGTCTGCAGGCGGCCCGACGGAGAAGGAAGCCGTGTTCCCAAGCTCGCTCTCGATGGAAGAGCAAAGGACTGTCCACAGGTGCTTTGAAGGGGCAAAAAATACACGTCCTGAAAAATCACTGGTTGCTGCCAAACACCGTGGGCAGAGACCGGGCACCGAGCGGGGCGACGACTGCCCCAGGCCTGAGAACCACGGCCTCGGCTGCGGTCACGTGGCACGGCGCAGCCCTCGCCCCTCTGTCAGGTCACAGCTGATCAGGACCATCGGCTCGCCCACCAGCTCGCCCACCAGCGGCCTCCGGACGCGGCCGGTCCTCCTGCAGCTGCCTCCCGGCGCCCCGAGGTCTGTGCCGGCACAGTCGCAGGCCCCCGCCCCGGCGGCCGAGGCGAGGCCTCACTCCGGGGACCGCCGTCACTCCAGGACCGCGGCGCCTCGCTCCTCGGTTCAAACCCGCGGCTCTTCGGACGCCGGGGCGGGCGAGGGGCACGGCGCACGGCGCAGGTCGCTGGCCCCCAGGAAGCGTCTCGACTCCACGTGCCATCTCACCGTCGTGCTTTACACGGACACAGTGGTCGGAGCCCTAAAGCAGGGGTCCCCTGCTTTACAGATGGGGACCCCGGGACTCAGAGCTTAGCGGGAGTCGTGGGCCACACGGTGGGCAGGCGGCAGACGGAGGGCTCTGCCTGGGGTGCGGGCCCAGGCCACCTAGAAACCATCCTTTCCGGAGCCGACGACGCTGGGCCGCCCACACAGGATGCAGAAGGGCGGCCCTGGGGCGGGGCTAGTGACGCCCCCAAACCCCCACCTACTCAGAACCTCCGAACAAGGCCCCGTTCGGAAACAGGATTTTTGCTAACGGAATGAGTTTATTTGAGGCCGAATGAGGAGTGTGAGGACAGGGGCAGATGCTGGAGGCCCGGGGAGGCGCAGGCCCAGGACCGCAGGGGCTGCGGGAGCCGGAAGAGGCAGGAAGGGTGTCCCCAGAGCCTCTGGGGCGGGTGTAGCCCGGCCCCGCTTGGACCCGGGACTGAAAGAAAACAACTCTGCCACCAAGCAGGCGCAGGAAGCTTGCACACGCACCAGGGACAGAAACGTCCCGCTGTAACAGGGCTCTCCAACCGCGGGGCCCGGAGGGCTTGTGGCCTCGGGTGGGGGGACGCGGCTTTCCTGTCTTCACTAACTCCCTGAACCCAGCGCACAACCCAGTGATGAACGTGACTGTGGGGACCAGGCATCTCCACGTCACCTCACGTCACCTCATGGGCCAATGCTGAGGTCAAAGCAATGGAGGACCCTGGGCCTGCCGCTCGGTCCTCAGGGGAGGCCGGTCTGCCCGCCCTCACGTGCCGCCGCCTCGGGCCTGCGCACCAGCGCTTTCCCGAGGGCCTCCACCCAGGGCTGCAGAGCACAGGGAGGGGCGGCGAGCTGCGTGGGCGCAGGAGAACCACCCACTGTGGACAACACCGCAAGAGAAATTAAAAATACTCGGAAAGACACAGGGCACGGCCTGCGAACAAACGCCCACGTGAGGAAAAGAAGCATGGAGACCCGCTAACCAGGCCCCCGCCTTAGGAAACCCCACCTGAAGCAGCAAAGTCGCTGCCCCGAAAAGGGTCTGGAGCCTCCCCAGAGGCCAAAGGGCTGCTCGCACCAGGCGAGAACAGAGGCCCCTATCAAGGCATCCAGAAGGAAAGGCACTAAACCGTTTAGCGGGACTTCTTGCTTCTTGTTTGGTCGTTTGCAAAATCTCCATTGAGGGCCAAGTGGGACTTAGGTTCGACAAGCCAGGAGAATCACTAGAAGGGTCCTCAGTGCAGGACTTGACCTCTGGGGCTCAGAGACGCGGGTTCGGATCTGAGCGCCCCCAGCAGGCGCAAGGGAGGGGCGACCCGGCAGACAACCCCCCCGCACCCCCCCCTCCAAACCCAGCACTTACCTTGCGCGCCCAGCCCAGCATGACGGTGTTGTACATGGCCAGCGTGAGCATCCGCTGCTGCCGCCACTTCCCGTGGCAGGTGACCAGCACGTGGTGGGCGAGAGGCAGGTGGCCCGACAGCAGGCAGCACTCCAGGAAGGCCAGGAGCCTCTGCTGCTGGGTCTCCAGCCGCGAGGAGGCGCCCCCCGCCTTGTGGGCCTGCTCTGCCTCGAAGCTCAGCTTCTGTGGGGCCTCCTGCAGCAGCCGCGCCAGCTGTTCCTCCCAGGGGCTCCGGGGGGCGCCCTGCTCCCAGCGCAGCAGGCGCTCGGCCAGCGGGGCGCTCAGCAGCCGCGGCACCCTCCGCAGCCTGCGCTCACAGGCCAGCCGCTGGGCCCGCACCTGCAGCTTCACCTCCAGCCGCGGCCTGCGCCGCTGCATCGCCCACTTCTCCTGGTCCAGTTTCTGCACCCAGGGGTCACAGGACCCTGGGGCGGCGCCCTCACCCCCCTTCTGGGCCTTCCTTCGTGGCTGGAAGCCACCGGCTTCTGGGAGTCGGGCCAGGCCCACCTTCTTCACGGTCGCCTCCGACACACACTCGGCCTGCAGCTGCCGCACCCGCGCCTCGAGCACTGTGGGGGCGAAGGGCGAGGGTGTCAGGGGGGTCCCCACGGAGCACCAACCTCTCCAGACCCTGCAGCCCTGGGGGGTGGCGGGTCTCACCAGCTCTCAGGGCCTCGGTTCTTTTATTTGACCGTTTCTTTTTATTGTTGAAAGAGAGAGACAGAGTGTGAGTGGGGGAGGGGCAGCGAGAGAGGGAGACCCAGAATCCGAAGCAGCTCCAGGCTCCGAGCTGCCAGCACAGAGCCCAAGGCGGGGCTCGAACCCACGGACTGCAAGACCGTGACCTGAGCCGAAGTCCAACGCTTAACCGATGGAGCCTCCCAGGTGCCCCTCGAGGCTTCAGTACTACGTATGTCCCCCGACTGTCAGATGCACACACCCCGCCCACTCGTTCAGCACCTCTGCAACAGCCTCTCTGCCTCAACTTCCCAAAACCTGCTCCTCCGTGTCACTGTCACAGTCACTGGCAGCGTGGTGCTTTCAGGTGCTCAGCCAAAACCCCTAGGGTCATCTACGCCTCTCTCCCTCCGCATCCAACCTGTCAGCACACCCTCAGGTGTGTGCCTCTGCCTGAGGATCCGTCCAGGTGCCCGGGGGCCCCTGCCCTCGCCTCCCCTCCTCTCCCCCACACCTTTCACTCTGCTGCAGCCACAGTGGCCTCAGGGCCTCTGCACACGCTATTCCGGATCGATACGATTGGTGTGAGCGGACTCTCCCGCAGAGCCAGGTGGCTGGCCCCGCGTCACAGTGACCTCGCGGATCCCGGGGTTCCCGAGCGAGCAACTCGTAACCTTCTTCCACGTCCCTCCGTCTAAGCGGCCTTACCTCACAGGTGTTGTTAGCTCAGCAACACTGCGCCCACAGCCCACAGCACCGTAAGTGTGAGCAAACACGCATCTGTGGGGCGCCTGGCTGGCTCCGTCAGTGAAGCGTCGGACTCCAGATTCCGGCTCAGGTCATGTTCTCACGGTTCATGAGTTCGAGCCCCATGTTGGGCTCTGTGCTGATAGTGTGGAGCCTGCTTGGGATTCTGTGTCTCTGTGTGTGTGTGTGTGTGTCTCTCTCTCTGCCCCTCCCCTACCCGTGCGTGCACGTGCGTACTCTCTCTTCCCCCACGCTTGTCTCTTTCAAATAAATTAAGTAAACATTAAAAAAATAAAAATGAGAACATGTATTTTCCCCAAAAGACACATCACAGCCTTCTCAAGCTTAGGACACTAGAAAACACCTCGGCACTACGCTTGGGGACCACTTTAAACAGCAAAATCACCAATAAAAACCCCAAAAGTGCAAAAATGTGGCACCAAACATACCTCCAGAAGGACACTTGCTTACAATATGCACTAAACAAGAGGCCAGTGTGTCACCTGCCTCAACCCCAGCTGGGGACAGGACATCAAGCAACTCCAATATTTGCCGCACCGCACGTGCCCGCGGCGTCTAGGACCTGGGGGTTAGGCTGGCGTTTAGTCTGCAGGCATCTGGCCCGGGTCCGGCCTTGCCGGCGGGAATGCCACCTGACGGGCGCCAGCCTCACAGGGCTGGGGCGCGGTGAAGACTTGCTGGAGCCAACTCAAGAGGCAGGGCGGCCTTGGCCCTCACAGGAGCCTCTGCTTGGCACATGCGGTTGGGACGCACAGTCTGTCGAGGAGGTGAGGCCGATGTAATGCGGCCGTGAGCACGGCTTCTCCCCCTGCGGCTGACAAGGCTGGCAAAGGCCAAGGGGTCGGCCCGGGGAGCGGGGTATCGATGACCCTGAGCTAGAGGACAGGGCTGGCGGCTTTTTAGGATGGAGAGTGATGTAACATGAGTCAGACTTCCAGAACCTTCCTCCACTGAACGTATGATACCTGGGCTTTCCCTTAAGATACCTAGGTGTTGAATAAGACATGAAAGGTCGCTGTTGAGGATGAAGGTCCTTTACTTCTCTACGTCTGGAATTTCCTGAAATAACGGTTTCCTTCCTAGATGCACACTGGAGACGGGAGGCACTGGCCAGGGTCTGGAGGCTCCAGTGACGGGGCGACCCACGCCCCCACCTCCCAGGGCCGTCCTTCCCATGCTGTGAAGATGGCAGGACCCCGATTGGACCCTGCGGGCGCCGGAACCCAAAAAGTTAGGGCACGCGTGTCAGTTCAGGGTTCGAATCCTGGCTTGGGCCAGCCTCTCGGGCTACAACGCCGGGCCTCAACCGCCTCCCACGGAAAGTAGGGGCGCCTGCCGGTTCAGGGAGGGGAAAGCACAGCTTTCTGTGTCCAGCGCGAGCTTCCTGTCACCGCCCGCACGAGGACACTGAGGGGAGGGGACCCATTCAGGTACCCTGCTTTGCAGAACGACAGCCCTTCTCACAGGGCCTCTGGGAGGAAGAGGGAGGTTACCCCCAGCAGAGTGCCCCAGGAGGGGTAAAGGGAGACAGAGGGGCTTCAGGCTCCGAGCCTCGGGGGTCTGGGCTCACCCTCCAGCAGCTCCGCATGGCCCCAATCCTTCCGGCGGTCTTGCTCACAAGGGCTGGCGGACAGGCTCCTTCTGCGGCCCCGCACACCACTGAAGGCCCCTGTGGGCGAAAGAGAGAGGCTGAAGGAGGCAGAAGGAGGCCAGCGGCCTGGGGGACTTGGAGGGCCTCGTGTGGACAGAAATCGCAGGACCCTGGGGCAAAAGAGCCCTAATTTAATTGGAAACCGTCAGCGGTCTCAAGCCTCACGTTGGAAAGAATCCAAGAGGTCAAAGGTGAAGGAGACCTCACAGCTAAGAAAATTTGGCGTGGGATCGAACGTAAAGGGATCCTCCAACTAAAGGTGCTGTGAGAGTTCAAAGGTCAAGGGCCCTAAGTCGCAAATAAGGGGTCAGGGGTCTCCAAAGCAAAATAAGAGTTAAGCGTCAAAATGCTGTGCCGATCTCCGTCGGGGGAGTGGCCCAAGGGCAAGTGAAAGCGGGGTCCAGTCAGTTGGTTCTCCAGAACCACACAAGGCAAGGGGCGAAGGTGGGGGGTAGCTAGATCCCGAAGACCTAGAAGCCGAAGGTCACGTCCGCGGGGAGAGGGGGGCAGTGGCAGTGGCCGCGGTGTCGCCCCCGGGCCTCCCCCGCTTTACCTTCCTCGGCCAGGCGGCCGGGGCGTCCCGCAGACCACAGGGCCCTCCGGAGACCGGAGGCGCCGCGGCCCCAGCGCAGCGCCGACATGCCGCACGCAGACCGCCGCCGCCCGCGCTACTCGCACCGCCCACACCGCGCCTGCGCCGCCTGCGCCTGCCGGGAGTTGTAGTTCCTACAGCGGCTGTGAAGGGACCACGCGGCGAGAGGAGGCAGCCGAAACCACAATTCCCAGGGAGCAGCGGGGCCCCGGGGGCTTCGAGGCATGCGTCGATGGGGCCCTCTAATTGGCTCTTCCCTCTGTCAAGGAGGGGTGGGACAGAGCCGTTGCGTGGGTAACCCGGGGTGACTCTAAGCCGCCTTCGAGAGGACCTGGAACCCAGGTTGGTGTTTTGTTTTGTTTTTGTTTTTGTTTTTGTTTTAAAGGAATGATCGCAAGATAATTAAGATAGCATTTTGCAATTTAGAGATTCCTGTCTGCGATCTTCATTGCTCCAACTTCGACTTTGGAGCGCCAACTATGACTAGCCCCAGTTTACTGCGGAGGAAGTTGAGGCTGGGAGAGGTCGAGCAAGTTGCCCCAACATTAAGGAGACCGCAGTGAAGGGAGAGGTCTGTCTGACTCCCAGCCCCAGGACAGTGGCAGCTGGGCGGTCGTTTCCAGGACGTCTCCCTCGTCCACTCCCTCCAGTCCAAGGGCAGGAGCAGAACCGGGCTCGAAAAGCAGACCAACCTATCAAATTGATTTGATGACAAATGGAATGAGCCTGAAGCCTGGAAGTTCCCAGACCTGATCTTCAGGGTGGTCCCACTAGCGAGTAGTCAGGGCCAGAGTTTTAGAATCAGACCAGGAAGGTACTGGGGAAACTGAGGCCAGGGGAGGGGAGCATGAGCTGGCATGGAAGGATGGGACTAAGAATATGTGGGATAACTGTGTTCCAAGCAGAGTTCACAGCAAGTGCAAAGGCCCTGAGGCAGAGTCAAGTGTAGATAGCTGCAGAAAATTGAGCAGAGTGGAGGTTAGGAAGAGGAAGCAAAGGCAAAGCTGGAGGAGTTCTCAGGGGCCAGGGCAGCAGGCCTTAGGGGCTTCAGCTCAAGCCGCCACATGTCCTTGGACGCTCAGATTTCGCTGCCCCACTGGCCCGGAGTGGAAGCTGGACCTGTGCTCTAAAAGCACCAGGCTCATTGGCCTGGCGGCCTCTTGAAAGCACATTCCAGACGCAGCTGCCCACGCAGGTCTGTGCATCATGATTCCACCGGCTGGGAATGTTTTCAACAGACAGCAGCGTCCTCTCAGACCTGCCCCAACCCACTCCAAGATGCCCCAGGGGCCTCGACCTCAGATTTGACTCACACCTGGGATGGCCTTTCTGGCCTTGGGGGGCTGAATCAGTTGGACCCGGTCTCCCCCAAGACCTAGAGATCCTCATCCCCCTCAGGCTGGCAGAGCCAGGACCTGGAGACCCAGACTTTGGAGTTTATGTGCCCTTCTTCTCGCCTCAGTCTTCTCTTCTTTTCAGTGGGGCATCAGATGCCTGAAACCAGTATGCCCCCCAGTGCCAGGGTCCGGGGACTTAGCAGTGAGAGAGTTCTTCCTGCTCCCACTCCAGCCTGGGAGGTCTCCCTGAGTGCTGCCTGTATCTGACTCCTGCCTCGGCTCTCTGGCTGTGATCTTATCGGTTTGAGAATCTGTCACATGGTTGTCTCCTCCCAGCGTTTCTTTTTATAGCTTATCATCATGTCTGTGTATGGTTCTGGGTTTCCACTTCTGATGGTGACATCAAGTTTCCTTGTAAAACTTAAGTAAGAAAAAATATGAAAAGCACACAAGACAGGTGGAGACAGATGTAATTAAACGGGTACACAGCATCAGAGGTTGGAATTTGGGCAACACCGTGTTTCAGAAGCTGTTTGCTTATGTCAGGTTCTGACCCAAAATGTTTTGTCTGATTCATGCCATGAGACGTTCAGATGAACCTGGGTTGTGTCCGTGTTGAGAAAGGTAGAGAAAGGCCAGGATCTCTAGATGGAAGAAGAAGATGGTGTCAGATCCCTGGGGCTGTGTGTACTTTCAACAGCAGAAAGTTATTCTCCCATTTCTGGAGACCAGAGGGCCAACGTTAGTATCTGTGGGCTGAAATAAAAGTGTGGCAGGGCCATGCTCCCCCTGAAGGCTCCAGGGGAGGGCCCATCTCACCTCCTCCAGCTTCTGGGGGCTCCGGGCGTCCCTTGGCCTATGGCCGAGCCCCTCCAGTCTCTGCCTCCATGGTCATGTGGCCTCCTCTGTGTCTGTCAAATCTCACTCTTATATTTCTCTTATAAGGACACTTGTGACTGTACTTGGGGCCAGGAGGATGATTTCCTTCTGAAAATCTTAATTGTATCTGCCAAGACTCTTTTCCCAAATGAAGTAAAATTCACAGGTCCCTGGGATGAGAATATGGACATATCTTTGGGGACCACTGATCAACTGATCAGAGACTACCCTGGGTTTGTGATCAGGGGAAAAAAAGACAACTATTGAAGGACACTGTGGGGACAACAGGGGGCATCTGAGCATAGGTGGTAGATTCAGTTGGAGCTTGGTTCTGACAGAGGGCCTGGCCTTTGGGAGACACGTCCACATGCTGACAGGTGAAGTGGTACGTCTCTGGCTGACGCTCAAACACCCGCTTACATAAAAAGATTATGTGTGTGCGTGTGTCGAGGCACAGTGTCAACAATGCGCAGGTCAAGAATATAGCTCAAGTTCCACAAACCAGACACACAGGTGTCCCAAAAAAACGTGCAGCCCGTGAAACCCCGTCCCAATCCCCATTGCTGGCCCCAAGAATGACACCCCATCCTGATGCCTCACACCACGGTTGGTCCTGTCCTGTCCTGTCGTAGACTGTGACATAGAAGCAACTCCTTGTGTCAGGCTGCTTCTGCTCAACATTATGTATGAAATTCATGCACATTGTGGTGTTTCTGGGGCAGAGAACCCCCGGTACACGTCCAGTGTACGTACCTGTGAGGACGCAGGTTTGAGACAACAGAAGGACACACACTGCCCAGGGCAGGAGGGCCCACCCTGGTGATACCCTTCACATTCCTAAGGGCGGGCCTAGAGATAGAAGCCATGGATAAGCAGTCATTGCTCAAGGCTGGTTACGCCCTATGTGAGGGTCCTGGGTCCTGGGTCTACTCTGTGATTGGTTAACACTCTAAATGTTGTAATTGGATAAACCTGCTGTCAATAATATTGTATAATAATAGGATCACTGTACCTATGTCACCATGTCCTGTAAGTCCCCCTTCCCCAGCTCATAAAAGCCCTGCCCCACCTTTGTTCGGGGCCCTCAGCACGGACCCACCACGCCGGTAAAGTCCGTGAGCCCGAGCCCAGGCCCCGGCGAGCCTAAGCCCGTAATAAAGGCCTTTGCTTTTACACGCGTGACTCGGTCTCCCTGGCGGTTTCTGGTTTTTGGGGGCGATAAAGAAATCTTGGGTATTACAGTACCCAACCTCCCGTTGCTGGGGAGCAAGAAGAAGATAGAGAATTGGAGAAGGCAGGAGCACCGTGCGCACGGCACTGTTCTTACAACTTTTCTGTAGCTTCGAAGTCTTTCACAAAAACCGCAGTGAGATGCCGCCCTGCCTCCGTAAGATGGCTGTAATCAAAACAGCGGACAATCCTCAGCATCCAGAGGGTGTGCAGAAATCGGAACCCTCGGCTTGGCTGGTGGGACATAAGATGGGACGGCCACCGTGGGAAACATTCTGGCAGTTCCTCAAAAAACTAAACACAGAATTATTATATGACCCAGCAATTCTACTACACAATTACACAAGAGAAAGGAAAACACATCCACACACAAACCAGTCCACCCACGTCCCCGGGGACATAATTCACAGCAGCCAGAAAGTACAAACAGCCAATGGGCGCCTGGGGGGCTCAGTTAAGCGTCCACCTTCGGCTCAGGTCATGATCTCACAGCTCTGTGAGTTCGAGTGCCCCATCAGGCTGTGCTGACCGCTCAGATTCTGTGTCTTCCTCTCTCTCTGTGCCTCCCCAGTTCGCACTCCGGCTGTCTCTCAGAAATAAGTAAACACATTAATTAACAAAAAAAAGGTAGAAACAACCAAATATCCATCGACAGGTACATGATATATACCACGTGCCCACCGCGCACGCGCACGTCCCTCAGGTGCGTCCCCTGTGCACGCGCACGCCCCTCGGCTGCGCAGGAGCGAGGCGCCCGCACCCGCTGCCCCACCGGCGGACCCTGAACACACGGCGCTCTGGGAGGGAACCAGACACGAGAAGCCACGCGGGGTGTGAGTCCACGTGCGTGACCGTCCAGAACAGGGTCGTCCACGGACCGGAGGGGCTGGTGGGGGGTGGGGCTGGGGAAGGAGAGTTGAGGTGAATGCTAATGGAGTCGCGTTTCCTTTTAGGCTGATGGAATGTTCTGGAACTAGATAGAGGTTCTAGGTGATGGCTGACAACTGTGTACTGAAAACACTGAGTTGTGTACTTACATGGGTGAATTGTGTGATGTGTGAACTATATTTCAACGAAGCTGTTATTAATCTCCAACAACACCCCGGGCAGGACAGCTTCCTGGGCGTGGGTCCCACGGCGGTCACTCGGAGCCCGAAGACTGTCCTCCTGAGGGGCAGGGTGGGGACACTCCAGGAAGGGAAGACTGAGTTTTGCCTGGTGGGAATTAGGATGTTTTTCCAGGTTTGCGTTCTGCGCCCTCTGCCCAGCAGGATCGTGGCTTACCTGGTTCAGTCCTTCCAGCCTTCCCTTCCTGGCCCATTCTCCAGAGACACAGAGGCCTGGGGACGTGATACAATTGCGCAGGGTCCGTCTGGCGCTGGCCTCAGGGCTCCGAGTGTGGAGACATCCCCTCCCGGATGGGCGATGGCACATGCCGTGCACGGCCCCCCTGGGGCCAGGAAGAGGGAGCAGGGATTCCCCAGAGCCAGGAGGGAGGCATCCCAGCTTCTGGACAGACCGGTTACGCCTCCAACACTCCATCAGGTCAGGCTTGTCACCTTGTCTTCACGCGGGTGCTATTTAAAGGTGCCCCCTGGGGCCCGGGCTGCAGGATTGGGTCTATAGGAGCAAAGGGACAGGGACTGGAGCCCTGGGATATGGTCTGTGTGGGACCTCGGGGAAGCTGCTGACCCACTGGGCCTTGGTTCCCCCTCCGTCAGTGACGTCTCTGGGCTTTGAGTCTGTGAAGGTTCACGGTACTCTTCTCAGGATCCACGGCGCAGGGCGGCTCCCAGCGGGGCTTGGGTGTGTCTGTGGATGAGAGCAGGTGTGGGTGTAAACGGAGCCACCCCATTCCCACCTCCTCGGACATGCAGCTCGGAACGCTGGGGCAGAGTACTGGCCTCGGTCATCACCCAGGCCCCCTGTCAGCTGGCCCCAGACATGCTCATGTGTCCATCCGCCATCAGCCACCCCTCTGCCCACAGCACCCCCTCCGTCCCCATGCTCCAGCACCTGTGCGCACAACATTCCCTAGGCGTTCACTTGCTCCTCTACCCACAGGCTTCCCCACACCCACCCCTCAGTGAAGACCATGCCCCTGGGCCTCTCAGGGAGCTCAGTCTGGAGGGCCGACAAGTCCCACCTGGGCATGCCCAGTGCAGGGACCTGGCTGGCACAAACACGCAGGCCAGAACTTCCCACCCAGTCTCTGACCCCTGAGCTGCTTCATTTCTCCCGGCATCTCACAGATCTCTCTCTCTCTCTCTCTCTCTCTCTCTCTGTTTCTCTTAGCTGCCTTTCCTTGTGTGTCTCAGAGCCTCCTCTGTCTCTCCATCTTTGTCTCTCCCTGTAGCTGTCCCCCTCCGTGTCTCTGCGGGCTCGCCTCTCTCACACCCACACCGCCGCAGCCCCTGCAGGCTAGCCCGGTGACTCACGACCACGCACTGGCCTCCCCACCCCGCAGGACAAACACGCGCGGAGGCAGGAGTGTTTTCCCGAGTGGGCCCCGCCTCGCGTCCTGGCCCCGCCCCAGTCGCCTGGTTGTCCCTCCCCGGAAGTGTTTGCCCCGCCCCCGAGACGCCCCGTTGACCAACCCGACCTCTCCATTGGTTGGCTCCTTGACCGCCTCCTCGCCCCGCCCCCTCTCCGCCCCACTGTGGGGCGAGCCCCGCCCTCGAGGCTCCCTATTGGCCCGCGTGGGCCGGCCCCTCGGGGACGCCCCGCCCCTGCCCCGGCGATGGCCCAGCAGCGGACGCGCGGGGAAGCAGGAGCTGGCGGCGAGCCGGGCGTGGGGACATGCGCGGCCGCCTGTGGCTGAGCCTGGTGTGGCTGCTGCTGGCGCGGGCGCCCCGAGCCGCGGGGACCCCAAACAGCCCGCGGAGACCGCGCAGCTACCCACACCTGGAGGGCGACGTGCGCTGGAGGCGCCTCTTCTCCTCCACCCACTTCTTCCTGCGCGTGGACCCCAGCGGCCGCGTGCAGGGCACCCGCTGGCGTCACGGCGCTGACAGTGAGTACAGAGAGGGGGTCCAGGGCAGACAGGCCGGCAGTACTAACAAGGGCGGCATGATAGTAACGATGAGCCGGGCCCTGTAGCGCGCATGGGAGCGTCCCAGAGGCTCCTCTGGCTGTGTGCTGTTGGCCAAGTCGCTTCCCGTCCAGGACCTCCGCATTCTCGACTGTGAAATGGGGCAGTTAAAGTAAAGGTAACTGAGAAAGCTCCTGGCTCTGGGCCTGGCTCAGCAGCACAGAAAGGTCTTCGCAGAATAGTTGAGTCTGGGGTCACTGGGCCCATTTACAGAAGGGTGGATGCTGCTCCTGGAAGGGCCCCCGGGGGGGCCCAAATACAATAATGAAGTAGAGGCGGAGCTGGGGTCTGGACTCTGGACTCCCCACACTGCAAATCCAAACTCAGGACCTGCCTTAGGGACCCCTCTATTTCCTCCTAGACACCCTTTTGGTAGATGAGGAGACTGAGGCACAGAGAGGGGAAATGACTATCCCCGGGTCACACTGCTGGGGTGGGGGTGTGGGTGTTGCTGGGGCTTCTAAATGCCCAGAACCTTGTCAAATTGGAGTCACTGTGCCTGATGCCCTGCCCAGTAAACAGTAGGCACTCAGTGTTTGTGGAATGTATGAGGGAAGAGGAAGCACGAGGCAAAGAGAAGCAGGAGCTGGGGAGAGCTGGGGACCTAGAGCAGTGACCCCATGGGCCTGCCTACTCCAGTCTCCGAAGAGCTTTGAGGCCCCGGTCAGGGAATGGGGTGGGGGGGTGGTGGCTAATCACTGGCCACTGCCTGAGTCACCACCATTAGGGATAATCACCCCCTGGCCTTCCTGCTACTTTCATGGGGCTCCCAAGGCTCTCATTAGGTTCACCGGACAAGGGCCATGACAGGGGGACTGGCTGGGCCAGTCGATCAGCGGTGGGCGCCGGCAGGCAGGGTGGCTTCAGGATGGGTGTGGGGCCGGGACCTGCCGGGTGATTGGCACCCTTGCTGCTTCTGTCTGAGCCACACTTTCCCATCTGGGCAGCTGTGGTGGTGACATGGCCCTGGCTGATGGCTCCACGGGGGGCGGGAGGGGGGGACAGAGGAGGGAATCGTTGGCTCTTCTTTCCTTCATTAATTCTGTGGTTATTAATTGGGTACTTATTGTATGCTGCCATGCTGCCTTGGGCACAGGGGACATAGCAGTGACCAGAACAGCTCACTTCATGGGGCTCCTGCAAAAAAGGATAAAGCAGTAAAACAAGTGAACAGCTAATATGGTAATTTCACAGAGGGCATGAAGGGTGCAAAGGAATTGAAAACAGGGTGACGTCCAGGAGATGACCAGGTGGCAGCTGTATCTGAGAGGTCTGGGGCCTCTCCAAGGAGGTGGGCCTGGGTTGACTCTCATATAAAGAGAAGGAGCTGGGGTGTTAACACACGGGACCCCACAGGCCCTGCGGGAACACCCCAGAGATGTGGGGGTGACCGAGTGCAGGAAGGACACTCGAGCCAGTGTGAAGGCTCACCCTGGCCCTGCCATGTGGGAGGAAGTCAGCGGGGCAAGGACCACTTTCCTTCCTGACAGAGGAAATAGGATGAACAAAGGCCCCGTGCAACATGGAGTGAGCTCCCCATCACCTCAGGCATCCAAGTCCAGACTGAAGACCAGAGGGCAAGGCCTTGACTCCAGGTTAGGCCCCAGTACACAGAGGGGTCGAGGGTGTGCGTAGCTGCTCATCCCACAGTTCTACTTCACTGGATAGGTCGGAGTGGGGCAGGGCTCACCCAGGGCCACCCATCTGCAGCCCAAAAACTGCCACCCAGTGGCGGCCCAAAGCCGGCTCTGCCACTTCCCAGGCTCAGTTTCCCTCTCTAGAAGTGGCACAGTGGGCACCTCTCACCTGCGGTTGATATGTGGGCTTGGTGGGGTCCATACAGCGCTGGGCATACAGCTGGCGCTCAAGCAGCATCAGTGCTGTGCTCATGCGGTCGAGTACAGTATGTTACAGACACGCCGGGCCCCGCCTCCGGGCCTTTGCCTGGACCACGCCTCCCATCTGGAGTCCTCTCCCCATAGCCGTGGCAGACGGGGCAGGAGGCCGATTCCGGGGTCGACAGGCACCAGGCTCGGCCAGACCGTCCCCTACCGGCTCTGGGTTGGTTTTCTCAACCTTGACCTCACTCAGCGCCCTCCTGAGAAAGGCCAGCCCTGCCTCGCTGCCTTCCTCCTGCTTGGCAGGCCCGGTCCTGCCTTGAGACTTCACACTGGCTCAAGTGTTCTTCCTGCCCCTCGGTCACCTCCCATCTTTGGGGGGCTCCTACAGGGCCTGTGTGGTCCCGTGTGTCACCACGCCCAGCGCAGGGCCGAGCACACAGTAGGTGCTTGGTAAATGTCACCTGAATGAATGACTGAATGGACGAAGGCGAGTGCGCGGGTGAGCAGATGGCGGGCTGCGGGCCCTGACTGACCCCCACCCCCAGGCATCATTGAGATCCGATCCACCCGCGTGGGCGTTGTGGCCCTCAAGGCTGTGCACACCGGCTTCTACGTGGCCATGAACCGCGGGGGCCGTCCCTACGGGTCGGTGAGTGCACAACGTGTGTGGGGTCTGGTGGCAAGTGGGTGGCCAGTGGGGGGCCCGTGTCTGGGGAGCAGGTGGGGTGTCTGGGGGGCAGGGTGTCCAGTGGCCTGCCTCACACACCCGACCCCCCGAAGCGGGTCTACACTGCCCACTGCAGGTTCCAGGAGCGCATCGAGGAGAACGGCTACAACACCTACGCCTCACTCCGCTGGCATCACCGTGGGCGGCCCCTGTTCCTGGCGCTGGATGGGCAGGGGTCCCCGAGGCGTGGTGGCCGGACACATAGGCACCACATGTCCACCCACTTCCTGCCCATCCTGGTCTCCTGAGGTCCCCAGGGGCCATGAGGAGCAGCTGGTCAGTGATCCCACAAGATGGCTGAGCTGCGGGGCCGGGGAGCCCTGGGCCGCGGCCAAGCGCACCTGGTCCCTCCTCTTCCCCACGAGCACTGGCAGCGTATCCGCAGTGTGCCGGGCTGGGGACCCCCACGGATGCGGCCTGACTCCCGGGGAGCTCCTGTCTGAGTCTGCGGGGAGGCGGGCGCTGAGCTGAGCACAGGCCGCAGGTGTCTGCTGGCAAGCAGGGGGAGGGGCTTGGAGGCCCCAGTCACCACCCCGGCTGGAGACCGAAGGTCCGGGAAGGGCACTCCAGGCTGGGGCGCGGCCCAGGCAAAGGCTCTGAGGTGGGAACCCTCTGGTGCCTCCGGCAGGGAGGAGGTCTGAGGGCCAAGGGAGAGAGGGCAACATGACGTGCTGTGGGGCACAGGTCCCCGTGCCTCCTGTCATCTCACGTGGCCCTGGGGACCTTGACAAGGTCCCTGAGGTGGGGGTGACCCTGGGTCGGGGTGGGGGGGCCTGCGTCCTCACGAGGTCGTCAGGAGAGGGAGGCAGAGAGATGGGAGGGCCCCGTGCTGCTGGCCGTGAGGATGGAGGAGGCGCGGGGGCCAAAAAGGCTTCGTGTCAATGTCCTTCAGGGCCTCAGGGGCCCCAGGGTGGCTGTGCCTGCTGCCTGCCCGGCACCCCTGAGCCCTCACCCCCAGCTGACCCCGCTCCCCGCCCCCCCCCGCCGCTGCAGAAGGAAAGGGGGCGGAGCTAAGAAGCCAGGTCCAGCCCCCAGCTCTGCAGCCTTGGGCGGGGCCCGCCCCAGCCAAGGTGGGCTGCTCAGCCCGGGGAAGGGATCAGTCCCTGGGGTGGGGGTGTGTACAGACCGGACACTCACCGGGGTGAAGGGCACCCCCCCCCCTCGGCTCACCTTCCGTGACACCGAGAAGCTGCCACCTGCTCCCGGGGTCCTGGGTCGGGTCTGCGGCCGCGGAGCCCGCCAGGGCCAGAGAAGCTGGGCTGCCCCCAGCGCAGACGCAGAAGGAAAGACGCCAAACTACCTGCTTCTCTTTCTAAGTAGGTGTATTTTTAAATAGCTTTCAAGATACACATATTTTTTCCTTTAAAAAACGTCTGTCGGAGCAGTTTTATTCTTGTTTTGCTGGTCATCCTGTGGTCCCGAGTCCTTGGTGCCTGGGTTGGGGACTGGCGGCCCGTCTAGGCGTCTCAGAGACCCCAGCCTGGCGGCTCCACCCGGTCTTTCCACAGATCATGCAGGGCCGCACGTGAGCTAAAACGTCCATTTATTTCAGAGCGGTAATAATTTAAAATTATAAAAACCTTTCCGCTGTCGAATGTGTAGAGGGTGAGGTTAGACACAACAGGTGAGGGGCGGCGAGCGCCGGGCCCCTGCGCCGGGCGCTCCGCGGGGACAGCTGAGCGGCTCCGGCCTGGCGGCGCGGGGACGATGCTGGCACGGAGGCAGCGGGGGGCACCTCCAGGCTCCAGCCCCGCGGGGCCTGGCGAGGGCCGAGGTCCTGCGCCCTCTCTGGGGAGCCGGCAGAGGGCGCTCAGGAACTGCCGGCCGGGTTTTCGTTGCTCGGGGAGCTGGACGAGGACGAGGAGGACGAGGAGGAGAAGCTCACGCCGGTCAGGCCCGGGGGGTTGGTGGCCGTGTTCTGCCCCGTGAGGCTCTTCCGGCACACGGGGCAGCTGTCGTGCTGTGTGGGGACAGGGGGGCGGGTGAGCGGCGGGGCGCGCGCGCCGGGGGCGGGGCCGGGGGCGGCTCACCTGCTGCAGCCAGGGCACGATGCAGGCGTGGTGGAAGAGGTGGCTGCAGGGCAGCTGCCGCACGCGCTCTCCCAGCCCGTAGTCGTCCTTGCACACGGGGCACTCCAGCCCGGAGCCTGCGGGGCGGGGCGCGGGTGAGGCCGAGGCCGGGCGGCGGCCGTGTGGGCAAAGGGGGGGCGCGGCTCACCTACGTGCTCCTCAGTGACGGGGACGGTGGGGAGCGCCTGGATCTTCTCCTTGTCTGCAGGCGGGGGGCCCGTGTTTTCAAACTGATTGAGGAGCTGAAAGACAAGCGGCCAGAGTGCCGGGAGTTCGGCGGGCAGGCGCGGCCCCCCCCCCCCAGGGGCTCTGAAATGCAAGGCTGGGTCACCTGCAACAGCACCAAGGCTGTGTGTTCCCGGGTCCCTGGCCCCCCCATCCCCCGTGGAGGCTGAGCCCCCACAGGTCTACCCAAGATTCTGCTCGTCCAGTCGGGGTCACCCATCACCTAGCGTCGAGGGTCCCACCCCGGAGAGCTGGGCCTGGCTGTGGCCAAGTCCGCCACCAGCTCACCAGCTTGAGGCCACGAAGGTCAAGGGAACACCCTGCCCACAGGGCAGCTCAGGAGACCGTGGGAGTCCACACAGGGCGCCCCAGCCTCAGAATGGGAGTTATGGGGAGCAAGGGACATTCACGCCAGGGACATCTTCATCCCCCAGAAGGAATATGGCAACACCCTGGTGCCCGCCCCGTACCTGTGTGATGATGGCATCCAGGCCATTGGCCCCCCAGGCGTAGTCCATCGGGTTCGAGTGCAAGACACCCCTGGGCAGAGAGGTCTGGGGTTCAAGTGGCGGAGGGACCCGGGCGGGGTGCAAGGGGACCCGCCCACCTACTCACCAGGGGCCCAGGCCCAGGCTAGGGATGCTGGCAGGAGTGATGATGCCATTGACCAGCTGCTGGATGATCCTGGAACAGAGCAGGGCCGGGCCTGTGGGCAGTGCCCTCCAAGGCAGAGGACGCATGTGGCCAACTCCGAGACTCACGGTGTTTCAAAGGTCGTGTTTTCAACCAGTAAGATTTGCAATCACATACAGACAGACCAGAAAAGCATCTCCCTTGGGGATTTTCGGGCCAGCTCTCCCAGAGGCCTGGGCAGTGCCCGTCAATGGGTGACCACATCTGCTATCTATTTTACAGCTTGAGAGGGTGGGGATTCCCAGCCCCGCTGTTTGCAGAAGACCCCAACGTTCCGAATGAGGTCACGGGGAAGCCAGTGCCCGGGCTTGGCGGCGGGGGGCGGGGGGCAAGGGGCTGCTGCGGGGCACCTCACGAACATGAGAGCCCCAGGGCGGCGGGGCAGCCCAGGCCGTGTCCCGGGGACCGAACAGAGCACAGCGCGTCGGGCTCCCTGTGACACAGGCACCTCATGAACATGGCCCGGTGCAATCTGTGAGGACGCGGTCCTCTCTTGCGGGGTGGGGGTGGCGGGGGGGGGTCTGAGGAGTGTGTCCTTCTCAGCCCCAGTCCTCCTGAACAGGCCTCGAGTTACGGAGAAGCCGTTCGCGGTGCCGATCCCGAGAGGGAGGGGGCCAGAACGGAGGGCACTGAATGGACAAGAGACCCCCCCAGGCCACACTTTAGGGGCCCCCTCACATCCCCATCAGCATGCGGGGGCCTCTGCCTGGATGCACAGGGGAAGTGCCCTGCCTATAGGTCAGCCCCAGAGATAGCATCTGCCCCTTTGTGCCCAGAGAACCTTCCGGAAGGGCAGACGGTCAGGCTGCAAGACTCAAGAGCACCCTCACCCTTCCAGCGTGGGGACGCCTTCGTGCCGGCCGGTGGCCCGTCGCGCAGTGAGGCGGGCGCGAGGCTGCCGGGCGCCATACCGGTGCCGGGAGTGCTGCTCTCTCTCCCGACGGCTCTCGGGGTCCCTGCCCTCGTCGGCCTGCACCCCAGAAGGGAACGTGGGGATCTCAAAGCTGTCGTCAAAGATGCCGAAAGCAAACTGCCCGTAGCCCTGTGGCAGTGTGAACAGGTGCTGGTCCACGTTCTGCGGGGAGGAGGGCCGGGTAACCACAGGTGGGGTCAGGAGCCCTGACCGGCCACCTGGGTCCTACTCCACCCAGTCCCTTGCCGGGACCCCACGTCTCCTCCGTGCACCCCAGGGCACTGTCCGGGGGACGCAGCAGGGGACCCTTGGCACATGTGGGAGAGAGGAGGAAGGACAGGCCCTGGCGGTCAAATGTCAGGCGGAAGGGGCGGTCCACACGGGGAGGGAGGGCGATCTGGGGCCTGACTCACCTCAAACGGTGGCCTGCTCTGGTCCGAGGGGGCTGTGGAGGGGGTGGACCCATTCTCTGTACTCCTGGGAGGACGGGGTGTCCTGGGTCAGGAGAGAGGGAGGCCCTCTCCACCTCTCACCCCTGCCCACCACGGCCTGTCCAGGCTCTGCCTGCCCACAGCCCTGCCCATCCCGAGGGGCCTGGGCTGCGTTACCTGGTCTCTTCTGGAAGCTCCTCAATAAAACCAGACTCGCATCTGGGGCAGATGTAATCCTGCGGAGGAGAGGGTGGGTGAGTGCAATCTCGGGGGTTCCCGGACACCCCCACCTCAGGCCGCACCGCAGCTACCACCTCTGTGTGGTAACGACTGAGGCCATCTCGACCCGCCCTCGTGCAGGCGAGGTCTGAGCTCGGGTGGTGTCCCTGCTGCGCCCCGGTCCCACGGTGGCTGGTCCCTGTCTCATCGGGGTGGCGAAACTTACCGGGTCGCAAGGCCCCCACTCAGCCACCTCTGCTGTTGAAGGGCTCTGACGACACCTGCGCCACACAGGCCAGCTGACGTGGGTCCACCTAGCGGTTCCCGACTTGTGCCGATGAGAGAGCACTCTGGGAGTGACCACCTTTTTGCACATAAAGGCACTGGCCCCAAGCTCCGGGGAAGGTCACACGAGGGACTGTTGAGTCCCAGGACTATCCAGGCCGCAGTAGCTCAACTCCCAAGGCGGCAGCCATTGAGGGTCCAAGTGACACCCGGGCAAAGGGACCAGCCCGTGGATGTCGCGTGGTGGCATCTCTGGAACATTCCAGCAGCCCTGGGATAGGCCCTATGACCCCAGGCTGCAGTGTGACCCCACCCCCATGAGCCATGCCCCCACCCAGCCACGCCCACCAGTCAGATGGGAGAGACAGATGTGATGTCCCGACTAGAGGCTGGAGGACTGGTGGCCGGGCTCGAGGGCCACAGGGTGTGGAAACACCGGAAGCACACCGTGGGGGTCGGGGCTCGCGCAAGTGTCCAAAAGCCACACAAACAGGAAGACACAAGACGCGAGCGCAGGCGGTGCCTCTAATTAAGGTGACATTCCAGAAGCACTGTTCCCGCGTGCGCAGTGGGAGACAAGGAGGGGATGCTGACTCCGTTAAGGAGGGGTCGCCGATGGCCCCACACGGGCCTCAGGTACGGGTCTCCCTGTGGACATCCGGTGGGAGTGCCAGGCACCTCCTCCAGGGCCCTGGGTGCCGCTGCAGCGCGGGCTGTGGCCTCCCCGCTTCCCCCACCGTCCAAAGCAAAGGAGGAGATCTGGGGTCAAAGAACACCGTCCGAGCCAAGTGGGGAGGGAGGACAGGAAAGAGCTGCACCAACCATAGGAGCTGGTAGCCAGAATACACAAAGAGCTCTAATAATTCAACAACAAAAACACAAACAACTCGGCTAAAAAATGACTAAAGAATCAAAACAGTTCTCCAAAGACATACAAACGGCGACAAGCCAGCAGAGAGACGCTCGACACGCGCAGGCAACAGGCAAACCCAAACCCAAACCCGGGTTGAGACCCCGCCTCACGGCCGCCAGGACCACTGGACCCAGAGACGACTGGGAGGGGCCAGCGGAAGTGGAGGAGCCCCCGGCCGCCCGGTGGGAGCGGAGGCGGGGCGGGCTCTCGGGAAGCCGGGCCCGCAGTCAGTTCCTGGGCAAACTAAACCCAGGGTCACCGCACGACCCTGGGATCCCACTGCCGGGCACACACCCAAGGGGAACGAACACACACGTCCACGCAACCCCCTCCCGCGCACACGCGCACAGACGCCCGCTCTGCCGCGCACGCGCACGCCCCTGGGCCGCGAGCAGGAGCGAGGCGCCCGCACCCGCCGCCCCGCGGACGGGCCCCGAACGCACGGCGCTCCGGGAGGGAGCCGGACACGTGAGGCCACGCGGGGTGGGAGTCCGCGTGCGGGACCGTCCGGAACAGGCCCGTCCGCGGACGGGAGGGGCTCGTGGGGGCTGGGGAGGGAGAGTGCGGGTGAATGCTAATGGGGACGGGGCTTCCTCCTAGGGTGAGGGAATGGCCTGGAAGTGGATAGAGGTGGGTGCAGGTGCAGTACGGAAAACACTGACTTGCATACTGTGAACAGGTGGGCTGTATCTCAACAGAGCCATCAGAAGGCGCAGCAAGGGCAGCGACCCTTGCCCTCCCACGTGGGGACACGGGGGTAACGGGCAGCTTGGCTCCACAGTGAACGACCAGCCCTCGGACTGTCCGCCACAGTGAGAGGCGGCCGCGTGGAGTTCTGTGACGGGCCAGGCCTCTTACTGCTGGTGCAGCCCCGGGGGTTGGGGGGGGGGGCACGGCCATGGGCCGATGCGGCTGCAGGTGTCTACAGCAGCCTCAGCCAGGACGCTGGGAATCAAGCGCCTTAGTGTGGCCATGTCAGACGATGGCAGGAGGGTCCAGTCTCCCTGGACCCTCGTGGAGGCCACTCCCACACCTGCCCTCCACACGAGACGAAAAGCAGACGTGTGCCTGCCCTCTCTAACCAGGATGCTGGGGAGGACCTACTCGAGACGCGGTCCCTCCTCTCCTCTGAGCACGCCGCCCGCCCCTAGTCTCCACGCTGCTCTGGGCAAGCCCGGAAGAGCCAGAGCAGCGCCGGTGAGCCAGGCGGCCTCCGCCTGAGCCTCGGGCTGACCTGCTGGGAAACACAAGCTCTTCTCCCGCTGCCAAGGCTTGGAGCCCCCCCGCATGGCGCACCAGGACCTCATCCGACTACCTGCTGCTCTGCACTCGCCCTGTGGTTCGCTCGCAACACCCTGGCCCGGCCACTCCCGCTCCCCTGCCCCGTGCAGGCCACCGCCACCTGCCCTCTCTTCTCAGGGCCTGCACACCATCCCCTTTGCCGGAGCATTCTCCCCCAGATAGCTACCTGGCTTGCCCCCTCTTGGAAGTCGGGTCTCTGCTCAAACGTCACATCCTGGCTGCAAGCCTCGGTCTCCCCACCTGTAAACGGAGGATGGCCTCAACCCTAGGGCTCTGAGATCCAGCAGCCACTGAGGACCAGAGCCACGGCTCGGCTCCTGGCTGCGGTCAGGGCCCTGCCTCCACGTTCTCTAGCCCCATGCAAGCCCCATGCTGAGGCCAGATTGGCCTGTCTGAGCCATGGGCCACCTGACACCTGGGATTTCAGGCGGGGCTCCAGCCTCGGCTTGTATGCAGCGGGGAAGGGAGCAGATCTGGGGGTGCCCCACTGTTTTCCTCCTCCACAGGCACACCCTACCGCTTCCTGTTAAGTCAGAGTAGCCAGTGATAGCAACCTGCATCCAAGCACGGAGATGTTGGGATGGATGTTTGCCTCCCACAGGGTAGAGCCTACGTCCTGAGCCCAGGTCCAGATGGTGGCAGCCCCACTGAGTTAGGTGCTCGCTGGCCCTAACTCATAAGCAGCTGTCTCTAACTGATGGCTCCTCACCATGAATGTTACCTCTCCCCCTAGGAGGAGGGGAGGGAACCAAAGGGACCACCCCCAGCGGCAGCGGCCACAGCACCAAAGACAGGACAGACACTAAATTCACTGAGCACGTGCTCCCTGTGCTCCGCCCCAATGACTTGCCTAGAAGGTGTAATTCAGCCCCTTCTCAGTGACAGGGAGGGCTCGGGGGCTCAGAGCAGGGAGTGGCCTGGCCCGGTCCCCCAGGGTCAGCCGGGGAAGCCCTTGGGAAGAGGTGCCAGCCCTCATTCAGGGAGTCCTTCACACCACGGCCAGGCAAGAAGGGTTAAATCAGGGGAACTGGGTGGGAGGCAGAGAGGTGGCTGGCCCCATGGGATCGCCTGCTGTACAGGGACCTAGGCCGCCGTGGGCCCCAGCCTCTCAGGGCCCCTCCAGGAGACGCAGAATCCAAGTGCAGAGCTGCGTCACAGGGGCATGGACTCGGCCCCAAACACAGACGTGATGGGACACTCAGGCGCCTGCTGCCCGTGCTCCCGGCCTGCGCCCCATCAGCCCACAGGCCCCAGGAACGTGCTCACTGCTCCACAGAGCCCTCCTCAGCTGCCACTGGGCAGAGAGGTGCCCAGAGCCGACGGGAAGGCCCTGCTGGCACCACACCCCACAGGGACCCCACCTGTCCCCCAAACATCCTTGAGCATCACGCATGCCGCTGGAGGCCAAGGTGCAGAGGTGCACCAGGACCTGGCCGTGTGTGTGTGTGTGTGTGTGTGTGCGCGCGCGCGCCCCCCCCCCCGCCCCCCCGGGAGCCAGTGACGGTTCCACACAGAGCACAGCAGATGTTTCAACCTTCTTTGATCTTCCCAGGGTGCTTCTGACACCTCTGCTGGGGACCGGGTCCCCACGTGACATGACACACGTGCCCATGGTGCAGGGGCCCCTCCCACCAGTGCCACGTGACTCAGAGGCCTGGGTGCCCTGGGACACGGCTCTGCCCAGCATCCAGCCACCTCTCCGGGGCTCAGCGCACTTCCTACCCCACTGACGTCAAACACTAGCAAACGCCTGCCCTCTCTGGAGCACCCACTGTGTAGAGTTGCAGGGTGGGGTCCGTGTCCCTCAGAGAGGCAGCGCATGCATCGGGGCACCCGGATTTCTGCAGCAGCGAACAGACGGCTGGTCCCAGGTGCCCTATGCAGAGGACTCCACCTATTCTGCTAAAAATTGGGGGCCAGGACTTCTCAAGGGGCAAAGACAGAAGACGGGTAGACTGAGGTGTGAAGAGAGCAAGGGCAGATGCCCACCACCACTGGGCGCGAACCGCGGGCTGGCTCTCCTCCTCCCAGCGCCTTCCAGGGCCAGCTCCCGCCCAATCGCACACTCGGGATGCTTCTGAGAAGGAGAGCAGTCACCAGCAAGGAGACGGCGGCTTGAAGAGGGCCACCGGAGGCACCACCTGCAATGAGGCGCTCAGGACACGAGGCCCGTGGCAGGGGGTGGATGGAGCCCTGGACTGTCACCTGCTCAGCCCGCCTGGTGGGCACCTGCACCTCCTGGCGAGCCCCGGGGTGCCACGCACAGCAGGCAGCTGCCCCTAGACAGCCCTGCAGTCACCCCACACCCAGCGCACCGCAAGCACGGCCGTTTCCTGGGCAGGATCGAGTCTGGGCTTGTGCGACCGCCTCGGAGGCCCTAGAGCCAGCCGGCCCGCCTGGTTCCTGCTCCCACATGCCCTGCTCCGGCTAGGCTGCCAGCCCTTCCGTCCTGGGAGCCAGGCAGCAGGCTCCACTGGGCCCCCCGAGTGGGCACGGGTTAGCTCATCAAACCCACCCTGCAGGCAGGGAACGGAGGGCCCAGGAAACTGAGCACCTCGCCCAGGGCCACACAGGCGCTAAGTGGCCTCAGCCCGACCCTGCCGAGAAGCACCTGAAAGCAGGCAGTGTCTCAGTGCCTGCGGGGTGCCACAACAAGGCACAAAAACCAACCCCAATGCCCTAGGGCCGACCTGACCCCAGCGCAGACCAAAGTCCAGCGCTACCTTCCCAGGAACAGGACGCGCTGGCTGGGCCCTTCCAGGGCCACCAGGTTGCGAGGTAGCCTTCCCCATCCCAGACCAGCAGGTGTGCCCTTACTGGTGACCAGGTACCCTGTCTCCTGGGCCACACAGAACCCTCCTTCAAATCCCCAGCCAGGGACACAAAAAGCTTACTGCCATTTGTTTTTACAGAATTTACCAGCATTCCTAACTAAATATTGGCAACCATTTATTCAACACTGGCTCCCTGGGGCGCCTGGGTGGCTCAGTTGGTTAAGCGTCCGACTTCAGCTCAGGTCATGATCTCACAGTTGGTGGGTTCGAGGCCCGCGTCAGGCTCTGCGCTGCCAGAGCCTGGAACCTGTTTCAGATTCTGTATTTCCTTCTCTCTCTGCCCCTCCCCCACTCATGCTGTCTCTCTCTGTCTCAAAAATAAATAAACTAAGGTTCTCCCCAGCCCAGTGACAGCTGCAAGAGTTCAGGGTGCTCCTGGGTCGGGTCCAAGGCTACATGGCCAGGAAGTGGGCACACCTGGCCAGGCCCCAGGAAGAGAGGCCCAGAACAGCGGGCTGTGTAGACTGCTCAGCCCCAGGTCCCCCTGGGCTCCCGGCAGGCCACTTTGGGGAAAGCCTGGGTCCCAGGGCCTGGCCTGGGCTCACACCAGCCACAAGGGGCTGCGTGCAACTAACGTAATCTGGTGAACTGTCAAGCCACCAGCCCCCTCCTGCCGTGGCCCGTGGTCGAGAAAGACTCAGAGCTGGGGTTGCAGAAAGCCGGAACAGACAGAGGCAGGACTTCCGGGAGGCCGGAGTGGGGCAGGTGTCAGCTCCCCCAGCAGGTGCTCACACAGCTGAAGTTTCATTTTATTCCTCCCTCCTCCCAGGGGTCCCCACTGCTGGAAAGGGCAGAACTGAGTCTGACTCAGATTAGAACAGCCTCCACCCACCACCCAGGCCACTGTGGGGAGCATGCGGACCAGAGATAAAATACAAGGAGCACCCAGAAAGTGCTCAATAAATCCCCACCACCTGCAGGGCCTCCACAATCCCACAGCTCCGTGGGAGCTGGCCCAGGGGCGAATGACAGGGTGTCAGGGCCACAGCTGCCCAGCTTCCCCCAGCTTCGTTTTTCCCCCCTGTAAAGTAGGAGAGGGTCCGCCTAGACCACCGCTTTCCCTGTGGCCTGGAGCAGGGGAGCACGGGCCCCATCCTAGACCTGCACCCGCCGATCAGGAACCTCTGGGGTGAGGAACCTGAAGCACCGTGCGCGCAACACGCAGCCCCCTCCCGCACCACACGGTTTGGGAAATGTGGGCCTAAATGAACGGAAAGCAACACCTGGCCACAGGCGGGCTCAGCCCGCCCCCCGCCCCCACCTCCAGGGAAGCACAAAAGCACACGCTCGGGTCACAAAGGTCTGCCCGGGGCTGTCAGGTCCAGGTACACAGCCGTCCGTCCCGACAGCGGGAAAGCAGGCAGGAGGGCTCGGCGGGGCGGCCCGCGCTCCGGGAACGGCCCCCGGCGACAACCCCCGGGGTCCGAGTCCCCCACCTCCCTCCTCCAGGGCGGAGCGCCGAGCGCAGGTCACGCGGCCTTGGTGGGCCTCAGTTTCCCCGTCGCGGACCGAGCGGCCTCCCCGCCGCCATCTGGGATCATCGGCCCCGCCGCTTCCCTGGGGGCGGGCCCCGCCTCCGGGCCCTCCGCAGAGACCTGGGCCAACGCCGCCCAGGCCTCAGTTTCCCCGTCGGGGACAGCTCGCCTCAGGCCGAGGGAGAGCGCCCCCGCCCGCCGCCCCGGCCCGGGCCTCACCGGCAGGCGCGGTACGATCTCGACCGAGCAGCAGTGGCAGAAATACCGTCCGGGCTGCGGCGACGCCTCGGCCATGGCCCCTGCCGCCTCCTCCGCGCCGCCCGCCCCCCGCGCGGCGCCCGCCGCCCGCCGCCGGCCGTTTGCTGCTCCTCTGCCGGCCGACGCGCCCGCGCACGCTCACGCAAGGCACGCAAGGCACGCACGGCGTCGGGTGGAGGAGCGCGCGGGAGCGAGGCGGGCGGCGCGCGCGGCAGGCGCCTGCCCGGGCGACGGTGGTCGCGGAGGGACAAACTAGGTGCGGGCGCCTCTCGCACAGGGCTCCGAGTAAGGGGACCGGAGCCAGGCCTGGAAGCCCAAGGACGGGGCTGGGAGGGGCGGGGCCGAGTCTCCTTGGCGACCCGAAGCAGGGAGCGGGGGTGTGGCTGGGGGGCGAGGCCTGGCTCGGCGGCCGAGGGGCGGGGCCTGCGCGGGGTGGGGCCGAGCCCCTCCTCTTCTCTGAAATAGGCAAGGCCTCCACTTTCCTCCTTGTGTCTTCTATCCCAAGTGCCACCTGTCTGTCCTCTCACCGTCCTCACTGGTTCTGGGCATCGGGCGGACTCTCACCTCCGGGCTTTGCACTTGCCGCGCCCCCGCCGGGTGCACCCCAGACACCTGCGTGGCTTTCTTCCTCATTTTCTCAAGGCTTTGCCCTTCTCGATGGCACTTTATTCCGCCTGATGAACCATAGGGTCGGCTCCACAGTGGAAGGGACCCTTGTGTCCTGTGCCCAGCTGGATTTCTAACAGCGCCTGGTACACAGGTAGTCCATAACCCTCGCTGAATAAATGCAGAGACCCGTTCTGGGTCGAAGGAGGCCTGCCCTCTGGGCTTCAGTGTGACCCAGGGATTAAGACATCGCGAGGCCTACGGGGTGTGGCCTTGTTTCTGAGAGCGAAGGGAGCCTAACCACTCCCCTCTCCAAAAAGTTAATCAGCAAAAGCTGCATTATCACCTGGCGCAGGCCCGGGACATTTCTGGGGTTGGTTCCAGCTCAATAATGCACTTATTTCTTTATCTACTAACAGAACGTTCACGGAGCACCTGCTACGCGCCACGCTTTGTGATGGGTGGCACAAGGGCGCAACGCGGAACACAACTCAACAGGCAGTGGAAGGGGCTCCGTGACTCGGGAAGACAGAGCTGGATGCGGACACCTCAGCCCCATAAGGCTGAGCCAGAGGATGGGTCCCTAAGGTGGTGCTGCTGGCTCTTCCTGGGGACAGATAGTGTTTCCTAGGGGAGGGGGCATTTGAGCCAGGGCTTTGAGGAGTGAATAGGAGTAGGTTGGAGTTGGGCTTCCCGCAAAAGGTGGCACAGGAACCAGAGTGTCAAGGAATTAAAGATTGGAGACTGTGTACAAAGGCTCTTGAATGTCAAGAGGCTAGGGACAGGGACTTCTCTGACAGCCAGTCTTGTCCCCCTCAAGGTCAGGGGTGATTCCAAGCCATTCCTGCTCTGACCACTAGAGAGCGTGTGGGTCCTGTCACTGGGAATCCCAGAAACCCCGGGTCTAGGGAGGATGGTTCATTCCCAGCCGCTCATGCCTAGCCCCTGGCTAGCATTTATTCATGCATTCATTCATCCTGTAGAAGTTTATGAGGTATCCAGCAAGAGGCCTTACAACCATCAGGTCTAGGTTCAAATCCCACCAAGTCATGCTGGCTGTGTGACCCTGAGTAGGTCACTTACCTCTGTGCAAATGGCAGAACCCCACCCCCCGGGTTTTGGGATTGGATGAGGCTTGGAGCACACATGGGTACACACAGCACCTCTTTGGTCCTCACTGGGCCCCACTGCTTGCCCGGAGTTCATCTGCCCGTCGCCCACCTTCCCCTAGCCTAGCTCCCCCGGTCCCCTTGGGTGGGCCAAGCCACATCCCACCTCACGACCCCGACCTGGTCACGAGCTCTGCAGGGCACACCCTTCTCACTGTCCCTTCTGTTTCCTTGCTTCTGTGTCCAATCCCTTCCTCAGGGAGCCCCATCCCATACTGCGCCCTGCTGCCTAGGACCCTCTTTCCTTCTCCTGTAGCCATCCCCAAATCCTGGAGTTATCAATGGCGTCTCCCAATACGTGAGCCCAGTACTCAGCACGTAGTAGACGCCCCATAGATTCTTGAATAAATGAATAATTAGTGAGTGCCTGCTGTGTGCCAGGCCCGGGCAGGGGTTGTATACTAGAAACCTAGGAGCTAAGTACGTGCTGGGCCTGAAGTTTAATTTTCATGTAAGCACCATGATGTGCGGAAAAGGAAGACCCCCATTTTATACCTGGGGAGACTGAGGGCTCGAACATGGTCATGCAGCAGGACCAGGACTCAAGCACAGGCCACTGGGCCTCTGTGCCCTCCACATGGGCTCGTGCCTGCTGGCCACCCTGGGACTGTGACATTGGAATGCAAGCACTCAGGCAGTGTCCGCAAATGACCCAGCGTCTCTGCGATTCTGGGGCCCTCAGGTACCCGTTTGTGGCCCAGTGGCTAACCTCCTGCTGCTGCTGGGACGGGCCTGGGAGGGCGCTCCAACCGCCAGGCACCGGAGGGCTGCCCAGCACTTCCTTAGAAAGGTGTGCAAAGTGGACTCAGGGGGCAGGTGGCACCCGGCCCCTACACATAACCCAAGGCCAGGGCCGTGCCTCCCTCCTCAGACTTCCCACAGCACGGCTGTGCTTCCCCCTAGACACCGCGGGACACGGACCAAGAGCCCCTCCAAGACTCAGTCTTTCATCTGTTAAAGGGTCTGCCTCCCACCTCCCAGGGAAGCCGCCTCTGCAGACGGTGGCTGCGATCGTAGTTTCTCAGACCTTCCAAGTCCCTTCCTCTTTGCCCGGAGCACCCTTTCCTTCCGCACCGCCTCGCGGAGCCGGGGCCTGGGGGGCAGAGGGGAAGTAGCCCTGACAGTGTACGGCCTTTGGGAGTCTCCCCCTCAGGTCCCTCGCCAGCCGCTCGGGGGCACAGTAGCTTTAGCCTCCTCGTGGGGAGGTCCCCGGAGGTGGAGCCTGTACGAGGGCGGGGCCCCTCCTCCCCTAATCCTCCGCCGGGTTCACTCTGTTCTTTCGGGTCGCTTTGTAGTGTGTTTTGATCTTGATTTGGGGCAGGCAACCATGTTCGAACTTCTTTTCTCTCATTTATTTCCCCAAATGAGGGTAGGAACAGTCTGGATTCATTCTCTCAGGTGGGGACAATGCTATGGAAATTTTGGTTGGAGCCACATTCAACGTAGTGAGCTGTAGCACTGAGTGGCCTGTCCTGGGCCAGGCGGCCAGCATGCCTTCATGTATTCACCTACTTTGTTCAAATCAAGCCTCAGGGAGGAGCCTTTGGGGACTTTGGGGCCGGAGAAAGCCATTACCCACGTTGAGGCAAGAGGCTGAGGCAGAGCATGGAGGCCACTGGCCCACCAGTAGTATTCCTACAGGTGTGAGTACGCCGCCGTCTGTCTGCCTGTGCGGTTTCTGGCTTTTAAAATTTTTTACTTGTGTAATTTGAGTTATGTCTTTTTTCCCATTTTTTAAATTTCATTTGAGAGAGAGAGAGAGAGAGAGAGAGAGAGCTCAAGCAGGAGAGAGGGTAGGGGAGGAGGAGGAAGAGAGAGGAAGAGAGAGAGAGGCAGACCCCAGCAGGTTCCACACTCACACTCAGCCTGACACCGTGGTCAATCTCATGACCCTAGGATCACAAGGTGAGCAGAAATCAACAGCCAGACACTCAACCGACTGAGCCACCCAGGCTTTCCTTCCCTCTTCATTTATATTTCTTGGTTTGTACTTTTTATTTCTTTTTTATTTTTCCTTTTTATTCATACACACCCAGGTGTATCTCCAAAAGCAGGCTCCTCGCTTACCTGAACCGGAGGCACGGTTACCAAAGACACAAAGCCGGGGCTAACCTGCAGACTCATCCAAGTTGGCCGCTCATCGCCACCGTTTTGTCTTGGTTCCGCATCCTGTGGTCTTGTCCCTTCTCCCACGTGGGACGTTTCTCGGCTGTGATCTTACACACGGCGTGGCCTTGGGTCAGGCCAAGCGAGTTCCAGCGCTTTCTCTTCCATTCACAGTCCCAACCCCAGAACACTGGGCACCGAGGCCAAGGTGGGTGACCGGAGGAAGGGACGTGGGACAACCCAGCCCTCACCCCAGGAGGGTCCCCCGTGTGAGTTAGGGGTGGCAAGAAAAGCACCCATGGGGCACAGCGTGGCAGACGCAGTTCAGGTCAGCTCCAAGGGGAGACCAAACCCCGTGGGACCTCGCTGTGCTGGTGAGGAGTCGCCGGCGTGCCTGGGAAGAGGACGTGCCCTGGGGGCGAGGACGCAAGGGCCGCGGCGCCACAGCGGCGAGCACTGCGACCGCGGGGCACAAGTGATTTTGGCGGCTGGGCCCCGCCTCGGACCCCGGGGCCCCGGGACCGCGAGGCGTCGGGTTTGCAACCGAGAGCAGCAAACAGGAACCTGGTACACGCGGCTCTCGTGGTCACGTGCACCGCAGCGTCTTGCAGGCCCCGCCCCGATAGGCTGTCTCTCCTACCATTGGCCACATCTGGGTCACATGGCCACTCGGAAACCAGTGCCTAGCGAGAAGAGGGTTACCAGGAATACTGCCTGCTCCTGGCCCGGCGGCTGGTCCCTTTGCTGGGACGCGGATGCGGTGGGGGTGGCGGGGAAGAGTTGCCGCGGGGATTGTATGGATTGAGCAGGAAGGGCCTGAAACCCAGGCTGAGAAGCCTGGACTTCACCCAGGGGCCCTGGGGAGCCACAGGTGGCGTTTAGGAGAGGAGGGCACATCCGGTGAAGGCGTCCTGAGGCCATCTCTGTCGAGAGTTCTCCCATTGCATCCACCCTGCCGGAGTCTTCCGGTGGCGCGGTGGTCATCAGCATCACATAGCCAATTAGAGAACCCACAAGGCCTAGAAAGTTTCAGGTCCTAGTGCAAGAGCTGTGGGCACGAAGTGGGTGTGGAGTCCACCACAAGCCTTCTTCCAGCTTGAGAAAGGTGAGGAGGGGCGGGGGGAGCGCTGACCGGTCTGGGCCAAGCTAGGACCCATATGCTAGAGGGAGGTGTGCACTTCTTCAGGGTGTGTGTGATTCCTGTAGCCCCTGCAGACCCACTGCTCTGGGTCCTAAATGCTCCGCTTGAATAAAATGTAAATGTGCTTATTGAAAGCTGGTTTTGTCCACTGCGAGCGAAAGAAACTCAGCTTAAATGGACTTCATCTTATTGGGGGTGGAGGAGTTCAGGTGCAGCTGGATCCAGGACCTCCAATAGCAGAACAGGGAATTTCTGCTGCCTCCTCTTCGCTCAGCATCCCACTGGATTGGCCTTCCCTGGCCATTGGTAGGAGCCACCCTGCAGCTCTAGGCTCACACCTGTCTAGCTCAGGCAGGAAGAGGGTGTCTCTATCCCAGAAAAAAAGAATCTCAGAGCTTACTCCTCTCGGCTTGCTGAATGTCAGATGATTCTAATTGGTTAAACTGGGTTGGTGTCCATTCCTGGCGTCATTTGGACTGGAAGCACAGGAGGTGCATCCAGAAGGGGATGCCAGCCACACCCTGGGGGGCCAATCCAGAGTGGGGAGGGCCCTGGCCCACGGGTCAGCACTGGGTCCTCGATTCTCGCTTCTCTGGTACTGACTCCGGTCCCAGCACTGTGGGGCTTTGTGACTGCTGGAAAGTCACGTTCCTTCCTCCAACTTCACTTACCCCCTCTGAAAAATGGGTGCCTGCCTCACAGCATTGTGGTGAGTCGCAAAGAAGACTCATCACGCATCTTCTCTGGACAAACACCTCTCTGCTAATTAATAAGAATCTGCACACATGTCATGCCCCCTACGGTGCACCAGGCACTGTCCCTGGTGTCCTGCCTGGAATCTACAGTATTGGGATCTGTGCCCATTTTACAGAGAGATCACACGTGGCCTAATCAAAGCACCACATCCTCCTTCTGCCGGAAGGCCCCCTCTCGCCCCCACACGCCGCTTGTCTTCACACTTGTGACCCCCCCCCCGTTTGTCCCCAGCCAACGGGCACCCTCACACTGTGGCAGCTGCTTGTACTAGTTGCCTATTGCTGCTCTAACCAACCGCCACAGACGCAGTGGCTTAAAACAACACACATTTTTCTCTTGCAGTCCTGGAGGTCAGAGGTCCGACCCGCTGTCGCCGAACTAAAATGAAGGTGCGGGCAGAGCTGCATTCCTTCCGTTCTCTGCGGGGGAGGATCTGTTCCTTGCTTTCCCAACTTGTAGTGGCTCCGCACGTCCCTCGGCCCCAGGCCCCTTCCTCCACCGTCACAGCCAGCACGGCAGGTCACATACATCGCTCTGACCTCAGAGGGAAATGGTCTCTGCAGATCCTCTGATTCCACTGGGCCCCCAGCATACTCCAGGACCATTTCCCCATCCATCCCTTTGAGGTGGACTCTCTCTTACCTGTAGCACAAATATCCTATCACTTCTGTCCCCACACCCCCTTCCTCACCATTGTTCAGTCCGATGCGATTTCCATGCCCTCCTCTGGAAAGCCTGCCTGGACCCCCCTGTCTGCACAGGGTGCCGCACCCTCCATCACAGTCTGGTCGCTTTGGATTGTCATTGCCTGTTTTCTGTGGGGCCTGGAGGAGTATAAAGCCTGGGCCCACGGGGAGTCATGCTGGATGTCTGAGCTGGGGAGCAGCCTTACGGTAGACAGCTGAGGTAGGAAGCAGGCTGCAGGGGATGAGGCTGAGTTCGGGTGGACAGGAGGGCATGAAAAGGAGAGACTCAAAAGGGTGGCTCCCCAGAGAGGGCCAGTGTCTTGCTTAAGGTCACCCAGCACATGACCCCTGCATTGGGAGATAGGCCAGGATGGGAGGCAGAAGGCTGCTGGCAGCTGGTCTCCATTTCGAACCCACGCCAGGCCAACAATGACCCTTTGGTGTGCACAAACCCAGGCTGGGGTGGCTGAGTCACAGCAGGGCCAGCTCTCGGCCAAGGTCACAACGTCCAGCTCTTGCACACCGCTGGTGGGAACACGGGGCCCCATCCCCGCCCTGTCCCCAAGGAGGGGAGAGCCCCTCACACACTCCGAGGCCAAGGGCGGGCCGAGAGCTGGGTGTTCTCCCTTGGCCGCTGGTGGGGGCACAAGGGTCAGGCCGCGCAGCGGAGGAGGAGGCCGGGGTCGAGGCGTGGCGTATCCTGCTATAGACCTCGTGCACACAGAAGGCGTTTCTGTGTGGCCGCAGGGATCTTTGGCTTCCATACTTGTGGATGGAGGGGGAAGACGCAGGCATGGGGGGGGGGGGCTGACACTGCTCTCAATCATTTTTATCTCCCTGAAAGCATTTACCCTCTTTGAAGTTATACGTTAATTTGCTCATGCACATATTTTTTTTCCACGGCCCCTACAAACCAACCACGGCTTGGTGATGCCGAGACCGGGTGTTCCTTGGTCACTCGGGAACCAGCAGCCCTGCACAAGCCCTGCCATGAAGATGTAGACGCCACTTACTTATTGCAAACGCAGAGAGAGGCTGCGCAGGACCCCTGAGCCTTCGGAGGATGTCCTGAGGTGGGGGGTGGGGGGCTCCCCAACAGGAAGGGCATCCGGGGCACCAAGGCCCCAGTGGATTCAGTACTTTCTAGGGCCATGCTGATGTCTGATGTCACGGTCACAAACTGTGGACAGCTTGGGATTCCAGGTGGCCAAGGGCCGCAGACACAGCACCCAACCCGAGGAGAGGAGAAAACCCTAAGCCAGTGAGTTCTTTTCGACGCGGCCTGGGAGGGCCGTTTGCAGAGGTCTGGGGTCGTAGTGGGGGGTGCAGTCTCCCAGGGGGTGCGGGGCACACTTTGGAAGTCTTGCGGTAGGATCGCTGCTGTCCACGACGCCGGGACCTTCGGTGGCTCCGGGTCTCCCGGGTCGCACGCTGCACCCCTCCGCCTCTGCTGCCGCCCAGCCCTTGCCCAGCCGCACTCGCTCACGCCCAGCCGTGCCCACTGGCTCCAGCGGCCAGGTGGGGGGCCCAGGGAGCGATCGGACGTTGCTGCGGCTTAGGGGTCCGGAAGCGTCGGGGCGCACAGGGGCGGGGAAGCGGCTGGGGGCGCCACGTGGACGAGCGACCACAAGCAAGTCGCGACGCGGTCAGCACAGAGCCCCAGCCCCGCTCCGCGTGCGTCTCCGGTCAGCTCGGCCGCAGCCCCCCCCTCACACCCGGGGCCTGTCCGGCCCTCTGGCCCCGGCCACGGGGACACCTCCCCACACGGCGGCCCCCACGCAGCGGCCCTCGGGGCGGCCAGGCCCAGCCCCCGCACCCCCCGAGCGCGCCCCGCCCCGCCCGGCCCCGCCCCGCCCGCAGCCCGCGGGACCTTTATAGGGAGCGGCGGCCGCGGCGCGCTGGGAAGTCGGTGCCGCCGCCCGCCCGCCCAGCCGCCCGCCGCCCGCGCCTCCGACGCGGGGGCCGCCGCCGTCTCTGCGTCCACCATGCGTCCCGGGACGCCGAGGCCACTGTGGCCACTGCCCTGGGGCGCCCTGGCTTGGGCCGTGGGCTTCGTGGGCTCCGTGGGCTCGGGGGACCCCGCGCCCGGTGAGTGGGGCGGCCGGAAGGGGCGGGCGGGGTGGGCCACCCACGTGGGCCTGCCCGGAATGCGGGCCTTGGGGGAGATGTTCGGGGGCGCGGCGGCCGTGGGAGCTGGTGATCGGAAGGCTCGGGTTCGATCGGGGAGGGCTTAGGGCTCCCCTCCCCCAGTCCCAAAGGGCCTGAAGGAGGGTCAGCAGGAGGTCAGCAGAGCAGATGTGACGCTCTTTCACAACTGTCAAGGGTAGTAGTCACAATGACGGCTAACATTTATTGAGTACCTAGTGTCTACCTCTTCCTTTCTTGAATTCATATGATTATGCTAGCCCCTTAATGTGTGTACGCTCATGCCCATTTTCCAGATGGGGAAGTTGAGGCACAGGGTCACACAGATCATCAGTGGTCAAGTCAGGATTTGAACCGGAACCCTCTGAGTCCTGAAGCCCCACGGAGAGAGGGGATGGCAGGCCCCAGGACCTCCCCGAGGTGTCAGATCCTCCCAGCTTTGGCTTAGGCAAACGGGCCATTTTTATTCAATAGCCGCCACTTGTTGGGGGATGCCAGGCAAGGAATGTCCCCATTCCTGGCCTCAGTTTCTCCTTTTAGAAGGTGGGTGCCAGAGTGCTGAGTCCCCAGAGCTGTTCCCTGAAAGGCGCTGTGCACGGTGCCCGGGAACCAGTGAGCTCCCCGGGATGGGGGCCGTGGCCATTCCTGTCCCCATTTAAGGGTGAAGGGACGGAGGGGCTATCTGCTTCCTACCCCACCCGGCAGCCCCACCCCAGCGCCGTGTGAAGGGGAGAGCAGAGCCCCCTCCCCGAAGGCCGTGTCCCCAGGGAGACGGTGAGCTCATGCAAGGGGAATGTTCCCAAGTTGGAGTGAGTAAGAGGCGGGCCAGGCAAGGGGGGGCTGCCAGGCAAGGGGGGCTCTGCGTGCCCTCGGGCCCTGTCTAGACAGAGGGCAGAGGCGGAGAGGGGGCTCCAGGGCCCACTGAGCCTGACGTGTCCAGCTCTGAGTGTTTGCCTGGTTGGGCAGGACGCCACGCCTGGGCCTGGGGGCCTGGAGCAACGTTGGGGGTGGGGTGGGGAGAGCTTGCCACCAATAGTGAGGGTTGTGTGTGGGGTGGAGCTCAGAAAGGAGGAAGAATCCCAGAAGGATCCCGAGCAGAGCTGGGATGTAAGCACCTGTGCAGGTCTCTGCCCCGCCTTTCCAGGTGGGGAGCAAATCGTCCCCTCTGTAATTACTGAGCACCAACTGTAGGCATCCCCCATGGGTCGGAAGCTGGGCAGAAGGTCAAGGCCTGGGTGCTGGGAATGGCATGGGTCCAGTGGTACCTGTCCCCCCTGTCCACAGGTGGGGTGTGTTGGCTCCAGCAGGGCCGAGAGGCCACCTGCAGCCTGGTGCTGAAGACTGACGTGAGCCAAGCAGAGTGCTGTGCCACCAGCAACATCGACGCGGCCTGGTCCAACTTCACTCACCCAGGGAACAAGATCAGCCTTCTGGGCTTCTTGGGCCTCGTCCACTGCCTCCCCTGCAAAGGTGAGCCCCTGGGCATCAGCCGCAGGTCAGAGTCACTGCACAGCAGGTGGGGCAACCCAGAGTGAGCTCCCTACCTTGGGGGTATGCAGGAGGAGGGCGAGGCCACCAGGAAGGGTGTTTGTGGAGGGACCCAGGGCTCAGCCTCCCTCTGTTGAGAATTCAGGAGGAAGCTCGGAGGCCTCCCCAGCTTGGTCTCTGGTCTCCAGCCCCCTGCTCATGCTGAGCGCTCTGCCGGGATGGCCTTTCCCACCTGCACCCCACCTGGTACACTCAACTCACACCCAAGTCCTGGGAAGATGGATTTTCCTAACTGGCCATTTGGGTTTGTGACTCCACAGTCAGTGTTTCCCCAAACACTTAATCTGCCCGTAACCCCACAGATTCTGGTGCTCTGTGGTGGGACCGCAGATGCGTGTTTAAGAAGTCTGCGCCTTCTGGATCATGTTCTGAGAAATGCTGCCTCTTTCATCAGACTAGGAGCTCTCTGAAGGCAGAATGATTGAGTGAATAAGCCAAGACGTATTATCCGTCCTGGAGAAGGGGTTGAGGATCCCCCCAGGGCTCTCTGGCCAGGGCTGAACCTCGGAGGGCCCAGAGGTGGTGGGAGGCATGGCTTGAAGGAAACGGCCCTTGGTAGTAGGGTGTTGGAGTGTAATCAGGAGTTTGCCAGATGGAGAAAGTATGGGATCAGGCCCTAGTGGGTGGGGTCAGGGCAGGGGAGCAGGGAGGAGGCTGGAGCTGAGGGCCAAGCCCAGAGCCCAGCTGGCCCCTGGGAGGTGACTAATCCCTGACCAGCCGGCTGGGTGGTCCTGGACTCCCTGCCGTGTGCCCGGGCTCCCTCCAGAGCCCACTCTGGGTTCTGGGAGAAGGACAGACCTCAAGAAGTGCCTGGCCTGGGCATTGGAAGGTCCAGATCACCCCACCACCACCACCACCGCCACCACCACCACCTCTCATCTGGCCTTGGGGAAGGGAACGCAGTTCTCCCACTTCCGTTCTGCTTCTGAAGCCGCCCAGGGGGAGTGCTTCCAGATGTGTGCGGCAGGCAGCGGGGGAGGCGTCCAGGTGCTGCCCACATGCCCGGTCTCTGCCTGGACGGGGGCACCAGTGCACCAGCTCATGTTATGCTCATGTTCCCCCTGTAAGGTGGGTACCCCAGTCAGCCTCACTTACAGGGAAACTGAGGCTGAACTCAAGAGCTCAAGTCTAGCCTCCAGGTCGAAAAGCAACAGAGGTGGGGCATTCTATCTGGGGTCTGGCCTGGAATTCTCATGCTAAGGGGCCCTCCTCCACTCACAGCTGTGACAAGGCCTCAGTATCCCCCTTTTGTAAGCTGCTAACAAAATGGCATCATCTCCTAGGGGTGGCTGGGAGACTGCAGGGAGCCCGGAAGTGCCTGCAAGAAGAGCCCCGCGATAACGGGTCTGGGTTTCCGAAGGTCCCAGCGCTGGGTGGGGCGGAGATCCCAGGGAGAGACTTGCCCTGGCCAGACCTGGTTCCCTGGCAGACAGGGCTGGCGGGGAGGGGTAACCTCCGGCTCATAGGGCTGGGGGTGTGCGCAGCCCCCTCCCCGGGAAATGAGCGTCAGGCCAGGTGCCAACTCCCCGCCCTCCCCGACGCCTCCTCTGGGTTGGTCCCGGCAAGCCCGCGGAACAGACGCCGCCGGTCCTCCCCGGACCCGCGCCGGGACGGGGTGGGGCCCCCCTCTGCTGACGCAGCCGGGCCCCGCGCCGGCCTTCCCATAGCCGCGCATGAATCAGGGAACGGACGCCAGCCCCAGCCGACGGCCCAGCTGCGGAGCGACACTGGGATTGGGTGCTGGCAGCTCGTTCCTGGACCCCCAGAATCTGGGCAGAGACTCCTCACCCCCGCCCACTCTGTGCCCTGCCTCCAGACAGAGCCCCAAGCCCAGACGCAGCGTCGACTCCCGGCCCGCCGGGCCCGTGGCTGGTCTCGTCTCCAACGGATCTCGCACCCAGACTTCGAACCAGGCGCCCTCCCCGGGGTTCCCCGACTCCGGCACGGCCTCTGGCGTCAGGGCAGGGGGCGGGAGCGCCGCGGGCTCCGAGGACATCCGGCCTCGGTCACGCACTACCCCCGATGCGCGCGCGCCCTGTGTCCGCAGATTCGTGCGAGGGCGTGGAGTGCGGGCCCGGCAAGACGTGCCGCATGCAGGGGGGCCGCCCGCGCTGCGAGTGCGCGCCCGACTGCGCGGGGCTCCCGGCGCGCCTGCAGGTCTGCGGTTCCGACGGCGCCACCTACCGCGACGAGTGCGAGCTGCGCGCCGCGCGCTGCCGCGGCCACCCGGACCTGCGCGTCATGTACCCCGGACGCTGCCGCAGTACGTGCGGGCGGGGTGGGGGCGGGGCCTGGTCGCGCTCCGTGGGCGGAGCCTAGCGCCGGGAGAGCGCCGCTGGATTGGGTCTTCTGCCCGGTCGGTCGGAATGAGGAGCAGCGGGGTGGGGTTTCGGAAAGGGCAGCTCACGTGGAGTGAGAGAATGGGGTGCGTGACTCGGGGAGGAGTTTGTGGGTGCAACGAGTGGGGCGGGGCCGGGCCTGGGTGTGGAACGACAGTGGGCGGGGTGCGCGGAGGGGGTGTGGCTTCCGGCGCGGCCGGGGGCGGGGCCTGCGGGGGCCCTGACCCGCCCTGACGCCCCGCTCAGAGTCGTGCGCGCACGTGATGTGCCCGCGGCCGCAGTCGTGCGTGGTGGATCAGACCGGTAGCGCCCACTGCGTGGTGTGTCGCGCGGCGCCGTGTCCCGCGCCCTCCAGCCCCGGCCAGGAGCTCTGCGGCAACAACAACGTCACCTACATGTCCTCGTGCCACCTCCGCCAGGCCACTTGCTTCCTGGGCCGCTCTATCGGCGTGCGCCACCCGGGCAGCTGTGCAGGTGCGGCGCAGAGCGGGGAGGAGCGGTGGGGCCCAGTCCCCCGCGCTTCTCCGCGCCACCATTTTTCTTTTGCTCTTTCCCTCTTCAGGCACCCCTGAGCCGTCAGATGCCGAGTCGGAGTCGGAGTCGGAAGAGGAGAACTTCGTGTGAGCCCGTGGGGCCGGCTTGGGCCTGGCGTTCAAGGCCTCCCCGTTTTATTTATTGCCACTGCCGAGTCTAATTTATGTCCCATGGACACTTCCCAGAGCTTGGGCCGGGACCTCTTGGGAGGGGCCCTGGAGCCCCCTGACAATACCTTGGAAGGATGGGGGCGGGGCGCCTGGGAGTGGGGCTGGTAGGTGCGGCTCCCACGCCAGGCACCGCGCTGCCCCAGAGGACCGCATGCTTCTGCTCTAGGGGATTGACTTAGATACCGCCCCCGCGGAGAGGCCTGGGGCTTGCTTGCCCTCCGGCGGTTAACAAAGAGGCACCGCAGCCTCGTGGGTCTTGGACTGGGGGTGACGGAGGCCCCCGGCCTGGGTGCGTGTTGGCGAGTCGCAGAGCCTGCCCCGGCCCCAGATGGGCCACGGAAGCACCACCGGCCACAACCAGCTCAAGGACTCCAGGCCTTACCTTCCTCGGTGCCTCCGTTTCCATTTCCCTGGGTCGTCCTGTGGTGGCCGCTAAGCAAAGCCCAGCGTGTCTCCTGGGGTGGGAAGCGGGAAGCCTCCGGCCAGGAGAGGCCAGAACAGAACACTGTTTAGTGGTGCCCAGGGCACTTCGGGCGGAACCCGTGGGGCCCACGAAGAGCCCCTGCTCGCCCACCGTGGGGTATATGTGCCCAGGCCCACCGCACATGCTGCCTCCTAGAGCCGAATGTGTAGGCGGCACCCCCGCGCCCGCTGCCCCAGCCGCAGGTGAGGTCCAGACCAGGACCCCTCCCGTGAGACGTGCCTTGGCGGATCTCTAAGCCTAGTCTCCAGGTGAACCCACCTCGCCCCCCAGATGGCCCCAGAGTCTTGACAGTTGCCAGACGCAGGCCTGGGCCGAGTTGCTGCCTTCTGTCTGGGCTGTTGCTCAGTGTCACCTCCCCATGTCTGCATGTGCCAGAGGCTCGGACTGGACACAGGGGCCCAGCAGGCAGGAGGCCACCTCCTTGAGTTTGCAGCGAGCCGCGCTGGGCCCAGTTGTATTCATCCTCCCCTGGCCCCTCAGAAGTGCCTTACCTGTGACACCCAGAAAAGTGTCCTTGAGTAGTGGGGTTCACCCGAGCCCCCCAACAAGGCCACCTCCCCACCCTGGGGACCTGCCTCACCAAAGAAATAAAGACTGTAAAAAGACACTCTGGAGTGTCCAAGCCTTGGTCTGCCTCTCTCAGCCTCTGTGCAGCCCCCCTTCGGTAGTGCTTACCAGCCAGGAGCCTAGGGTGCTGGGAGGGTGGTGAGCGGGGTTGGGGGGGGGGCTCTGGGAGCGTCTGGGGGAGACGCCTTCTGTCTCTGGGCCTCAGTGTCCACCTCTGGACAGTGAGCAGCAGCCAGGGAGACGGCTGAGGTAGGGGAGGTGGGGGGAGGCAGGGGGAGCGGAGGAAGCCTTCATAGGGCAGGAGTTGGAAGAGGGGATCGAGATGGCTTCGGGCACCTGGTTTAGGCTCCAGAAACAGAGGCCTGGCCTGGGCACTTGGTTTGAGGCACGTTTCAGAGGCGAGAACAGACTTCATGTGGAGCCCGGCCAGCCTGAGAGTCCACACTGAGGACCAGGAGACCCCCCACTCCCCAGCGTTGGGTTCCCACCTACCCGGGGGGGGGGTGGGTAGCTGTGGACTGAAGGAGAGAGGTGCTAGGCCAGGCTGCTGCGTGGGCGAAGGCCGAGAATCCTTCCTGAGTGTAGGCTGCTGGGTGGGGGGTCGGTGGTAGGGAGCGCGGGGAGGGGCCTGGGTCCTGAAGCCAGAGGACCCGCTGAGGCACATGAGCAGGGGGCTCGTGGTGGCTCGGAGGCAGCGGCAGAGCCAGAGCCCCAGCCCTGCTGAGACACAGGAGACCTGGAGGCGAACCGCTGTGTCAGGTCGCTCAGCTGACATTTTACTTGGTCATTTTGGCCCTTTGCATTTGGAGCCGATGCTCTCTCCTCCCCCACCCTTCACCCCCCACACACCAGACTTCCTGGAGTTTGGGATGCCCTCCGCCCCTTTGAACTCTCCAGGCAGGAGGTCTCTGAGCTGTTACCACCTCATCTGTGTGCCCAGCGCTGTTGTGGTTCAGGCAACTCCTGCAGGAGCCCAGTGGTCCCGGGCAGGGGACTGGCCTGGGGGCCATTTGGACCTTCGAACCACATCCCATATCCAGCTTAGGAAGGCAGACACCTGCGTGTACACATCGGGGGTCTTCGGGTCACCGCACCAGAGTCCGGAGAAGGAGACCAGGCCATGTGCCCGGTTCCTGCACACCAGGGGCCCCCCGGAGTCTGCCTGGGGGTGGAGGGAAAGGCAAGGTCAGGGGTCCATCTCTGGGCCTCTCCCTGGCCTCCCTGCCTGGAAACCCTTCCAGGCTTCCTGGCGCTCTTCCAGCAAAAATTAAACTTCCAGCCTTCAGGGGACGTGAGCACCTAGCCCCCACCCACCGTCTGCCCTCCTTTCCCTAGGTTACTGCCCCACCAGCCTTCTGGGCTGTTCCTGAAGCAAACCAAGCTTGCTCTAGCCTCTGGGCTTTTCCATACCCTTAAGGCCTGTTACTGCCCCCACTGGGCCCTGCTGGTGTAAACACACAAAGCCGCACCACTTCACGCAGTACACAACTTGCACAGCTGTACATGGTGGCCCTGTGATGGGCGTCTCTGCCTGGCACGCCTTCCCTCAAGTCTCAGCTCAAAAGGTGCTCTCCTCAGAGAAGGCTTCCTGAAGACTCACCCTAAAATTCTTGCTTTCTCCCCCCCGCTCCCCTTCCCAGTTCTACCCCTCTAACTGCACTCCGGAACGTCCGACCCTAGGAAGCAGGTACTACTAGTGTGGCAGTTTTATACATGAAGAAAGGTCCAGAAAAGTGAGGGGACTTGTGCGAGGCCACACACCCGGGAAGTGTCACAGTCTGGATTTGGACCCAGGCAGCTGGACTCCAGGGTATGTTCTGAATCACTACACTCTCTTGCCAGGAACAAAAAACCCTCCCTGTTGAGTTTCTCGCTCAGCCCCGGGGCCTGGGTTGCGTGAGTCCACACGGGGCCTCAGGAGCACCAGCTCCTCCACGGAAATCTGTCACTGCCCCCTGCTGAGCGCTGCTTGTAAACGCGCAGACCGGTAGCCCCTCGTGCCCGCCCCGCGCCATCCGCGTGGCTCAAGTGACCGCCCCGTGACCTTGGGAAAGTCCTTGCTCTTCCAGGGTTCCACTGAGGCCTCATCAGGTCAAAGGTGAGCAAAAGGATCTGTTCTCCAGCCTCTGCCTACCTCTAACCCTCGCCGTGGGCCTCAGTGTGCCCATATTGCAGGAAGGTGGGCTGGGGACCCGGTGTCTTACCGAGCAGAAGCCACGCCTCCGGCGGTCCCCGCTGTGCGTGCAGAGCATGGCGGGGCGCAGCTGGCCCTTCCAGGAGCTGTTGCAGACGTCCAGGCCCAGCACGCGGACATCGGCCTCCATCAGCCCCGGCGGCAGGTCCTCGAAGTCGGAGACGGCGCCCCAGCCAGCCACCTGGCAGCGTGCCCCAGCCCTGAGCGGCGACGCATCCCTCCGTGGCAGCCTCAGCAGCCCCACTGCAGGACCCAGGATGGCAGAGCCGTTGAGCTGCAGAGAGACCGCTGAGTTTGGGTTTACCCCCAACCACCCATCAGTGTTCCTGCCTCAGTTTACCCATTGTGACACCGTGTCCCTGCACGGCCTCATGGGGAGAAATCAGCAGCCACTGTCATGAGGCTGTCAGGAAAACGTGCCCATCAGGCCTCACCCCTTCAGAACAGGACTCTGGCCCCCCAGCTGCCAGCTGTGTCCTTCCAACCAGCATCTCCCCTGCTCGTAAGCCTTGCCATGGCTCCCCATTGTTCTGGGACAATACCCCTTGGCCCACCATTCAGCCCTCCCCTCCAGCCAGAATGAGTTTAGGGTAGTTCCCTGGTCCACGCCCCCTGCCCCCCAGCTGGAACACCCTTCCTATCCAGCCTTCAGGTCTCAGCTTAGATGTCACCTCCTCCAGGGAGCCTTCCTGGACTCCCAGGATAGCGCAGGAGCCTCCTCTGGGCCCCATGTGCCCCTGCCAGGGCCAGTCTACTCAGCCGCCACCCAGTTGGAGGGGAAGCTCTAACGGGACCAGCCCTGAGGCCGTTTGTTCATGGCCTTGTCTCCAGTGCCCAGCGCACAGCTGGTGGGTGCTCAGTCAACATTTATGGGATGATGACTCGGGCCCCTGGTTTGGGTACTCACTGCCTAAGCGTGGCCATACTCCCGACCATACCCCAGCCTCAGTCTCCCCAGCTGCATAATGGGATGGGTGACCAGAACTGTGGGTTCCAGGTTTTGGGGTTTCACAGATGAGTAAAATCCACATGCAAGCTTTGGCCGCGGACACTGTCTAGCCCGCTTTTCGTCTTGCTGGAACACCACCCCCAAAACCTCTTGTTCCCCGGAACGTAGTTCTGTTACTTTGAGCATCTCTGTTTAGACTTTTCACCACCTTTGGAGAGCAGGCCTGAAGCGTTTTCCCTCTAAAACGGAAGCCCTGAAGGTGAGGGGGTAGTGCCTGGAATTGAATTTGGGGCACCTGAGCGTGAGCTGCGGGGGGGCGGCCCCCAGGCGGGGGTGGGGTGGGGGAGGAGGGGTGCTCAGGAAGTACGCCCCTGTGTGGGCGGGGCGCTCCAGAGAGATGCCCGTGTGGGCGGGGAGGGAAGCTCGCGTTTATGGGAGGAGTCACTTCTTGTCCAGATACCCCGCAAAGGGTCTGGGGGACAGTGGTTGGAGTATCTGATGTCCTGGAGTGTCATCAGTCCCCTTTCGACGTGAATATCGCGGCCTGCCATGCGCTATAAATGGCCATAAGGCGATGAAAATCCCTGCGCTCCAAGACTGGAGGAGGAGTCAGTGAACGTTGGTGAAGAAGCAAATGGTTTCAGCTGTGGTGGACACAAGGAAGGTGGGACAGAGGGACGGGATGGGGAGACGGGGGGGTGGGGGGGCCCGGGGGAGGGCAGGTGGCAAAGTGGGGCTTCTCAAGGGAGGCCCCAGAGAAGGGGACATTTGAGTGAAGACTCGGAAGAGCTGAGGGAGAAAGCCATGCGGTATTTGGGTGAATGGTGCCCTGGAGGGGGTGCAGCCAGTGCAAAGGTCCGGGGGTTGGGGGCATAGGGGGGAATGCTGATGGCTCAGTCTGCCCCCAGGGGGGTAACTGAGAGGAGAGTGTAGGAGGCACAGAGGGCAGAGGAGGGACATGACTTGGGTGCTCACAGGACTTTACAGGTATTTTTAAAACATGCAGGTCATCATGGGGGGAGCCGGGGACAGGCCAGACCTGCATCCAGTGCCCCTCCCCCCAAGGCTCACCTGCAGCAGACAGATGTCGTTGGCGTGGGTGGCGGGCTGGTAGTCCGGGTGACTGACGACTGCCGAGATGCCTAGGACCTGCTGAGTGGGCTCCGAGCTGTGTAGGACGTGGGCCCCCAGCACCACCAGGCCTGTTCGGGGGTCCCTGCAGGGGGGTTGAGAGCAATACTGGGGGTTCGGGGTCCCCATCTGCAGAACGGGCTGCAGCCCTACGATCGTAATTACGTTTATTTCCCTCCTCAATTATAGCGTTCACCCAGATGGTCGCAATATTATCGTTAATAAATCCTATAATGAGGCACTTAGGGCGGGCGTAATCCTTACTGTACGCATTACAGTCCCCACCTCGGCGATACTATCGCCTCCGAGGCCTTCCGTGTGAACGTCCGCAGTTATTCAACAGGAGACTCGGGACGGACACAGAGCGGTAGCCCTGGCTGTGGTCACACCGTCGCGCCTTACACACTTTTCTCGACGACCCCCCCCCCCCGTGTTGTCTGGAGATGGGGCCTGGGGCCCGAGTGGCACCGGCAGGGGCGGCCCGGGGTGGGCTCACCTGTGGCTGAAGCAGTGGGCGGCGGAGACCACCCACCGGGCGCGGAGCAGGAACCCTCCGCAGTGGTGTTGGCCCTCGAAGGTCACAGACGCCATGTAGGGCCGGGAGTGGGGCTTCACCTCGTGGCCCCCAACGATCCGGGCTCCGCGGGAGCCTGCAGGCGGGGCGGGGCGTGTCAGGGAGGGACAGAAGAAGGGTACTGGGAGGGCTCCTGCACCTGCCGGGGTGGGGGCAAGGCGCCTGGACAATGGTCTTGAGTGAGCTGGGAGAGGGGCCTGGGCTCCAGGAAACCCGGGCCTGGGCCTCCACCCCGGCCCCCAGTCCCAGCTGAGGCCAGGGGGGGCAGTGACCCAGAGGGCTGAGGAGCTACACGGGGTCGGGGGCTCTTACCTGGGGGCCCCGTGAGCAGCGTGAGGGCCACACACACGGCCAGCAGCAAGCGGTCCAGCCCCGCCACCCTGGGCCCCATGGCTGTCGCTGGCGGGCGGCTCCCTCCAGAGCTCTGCGGGCCACGGCCCCCACCTTCCCCCAGCGGCCCCGGAAAGGGGGAACCCGGCTGTGGCCTGTGGTCGGAGTCGGCCAGGCCGCGCCAGCAACGCCCAGTTCTGTGCTGGTGCCTCTCTCTGGGAGGTCTGCTGATTCCCCGGCCTTGGCCGCTGATAGACCCGGGGCAGTGAGGGGAAGAGTGGGGCCCTGGGAGCTACCCGCCTGGGGCAGAGCCTGGCTCTGCAGGGCCCGGTGACTCCCGGGCTCACTCTCTGCTCCATGCCTCAGTTTACCCAGCATCCGCCCACGGAGCACATGCAGGGGGCTGCCTGCAGGGGCCAGGGCGTGGCCGGCAGGCGTCCTGCCCACGGCTGCCTCCTGGGGGCGTTGGCGCCGGCCGGGCAGCCGAACGGGTCTGGCCGCGTTGCCACCTGTCCCCATCTGCAGCCGCAGCCCGACCTTAGGGCTGTGAGTCCCCTGGAAAGCCCCGAGATGGTTGCTGCCTTTGTTGCACTTACTGAGCGCCTACTGTATACGTGCCTCCTGCAGGAGCTGGAGACAGGAGTGTGACAGTGACAGAGGCCTCTGCCCATGGTGCTGGTGTTCTGCAGGGGTAGGTGACTGGGGACATGGTAAAGCACAGGCTGCGCGGCAACAGGGTCACCCAGGCCCAAGACGCAGAGGCTGGTGCGAGAGGGCCCTGGGGAGCCTGTCCTGCCCCACCCGCTGGCGAGCCTGACCCAGGACGCAGGGGTGGAGACGGGTGTGGGCCTCTTGGAAGCCGGCTCCCTGCATGGCCTGGAGGAGGACAGAGAGAGTGGCTGGATGTCAACGGTGGGGGGCTGAAGCCCACCGTGCGCTGTTTCCACCTGGGGTGGGGCTGCGGGTGCAGGCTCCCCCTGCACACGGCTCAGCAGTCCCTGGTGCCGGGGGGAGCGCGCACGGGTCCCGTCGGCCCCTCTCCAGCTGCGATGCTGGCACCCGGGGCCTGGGCGGCCTGGCGGCCTCGCCCGCTCCGCAGGGGGTCGTCACCAGGGTGTCCTCACGGGCGGCGCTGCCCCAGAGGGTCACCTGACACCGGACCCTGGGCGCGGAGTGGGGCTGGAGCCCAGCAAGGGGTGTAGGGCGCCGGCCCAGGTGGGCTGGAGGTGGGGAGAGACCGTGGGGCAGGGGCCAGAGAGAGAGGGAGACAGGGATAATGACGAGAATGAGGCCTGTGCTGCGTGCCCTCCAGGCTCTGTCCTGACCCCCTTGCGGAGTGTGGACTCATCTCACCCCCAGGTGCCCCTCCCCCCTCTGCCAGCCTGGCCACCCCGAGGGGCAGGGGACCGTGGCCATGACAGGGCAGGAGGGCAAAGCCGCCGGACGCTGGGCGGGTTCTGCCGGCGCAGGCTGCGGGCGCCCGGGGCCACACCGAGGGTGCTGAGGGCTCAGTTTGGGAGGTGTGGGGACAGGGTGCTAAGGCTGGCACTCCCCAGGCTTGCCGCCCATCCCCAGCCCCTTTCTTAGGTCCCGACCCGACCGCTCACCCGGCTGCCTCACCGTGTCCTCACCCAGCTTCAGGGATGCCATGAGGAGCCCTCCGTGGGCACCACCTCTCAGGGTCCCTGTGGGACAAAGTGAGTGAGGAGCCTGTGACCACGTGCCCAGGTGCCGCCCAGACTGTCCGTGTGACTGCCGGCCTCGGGGCTGCAGGGACCTGTCACCACACACCGGTTCCGACAGCTCTGGGCTCAGAAGTCCTGACACTCGGGGCCCCAGAAGACCCGTCTACCCCTTTTCCGGCTTCCAGAGCAGCTGCCTCCGGCTCATGAGAGGACTTCGTGGGAGTGCTGGCCCCCTCGCCCCCAGGTCACCCTCGCCTCGTGATATGACAGGTCCCTGGTCCCGGGATCAGGACAGGGACGCGTTTGGGGCCATATTTCGTGCCCCCCAGTCCACGTGGTCATTGGATCGCCGGGTGTCATCGCCCTGTTTCACAGACGAGGTCCGAGCCTCGAAAGCGGCAGGGGGAGGGTGGAGCAGCCGACTGGGGTGCGGCTCGGGTGCTAAGTGAGCGCCACTCTGAGCCACGTGTCTGTGGCGACAACGCCCCGAGAACGTGTCACGGTTGTTTCCGCTAGCATCGGACCCCGTGGGGCCCCCAGGGCCCAGCCCCAGGCTGCAGAGGACGCCTCCGTGGGGGCCATGCAGGGCTCTGTCTGCTCTGGGCCTGTCCACACACCTGCTGAGGGGCTGGGGGGGAGCGGCCCGAGGCGGCAGGGTCTCCTCAGGTCCTACAACCTGAGGTCATGGGCCTTGTTTCTGTGCCCGTGACCAATGGAGAAACTGACTCACAGAGAGAGTGAGTGCCTCGGTCAAGGTCACACAGGGCGGGGACGAGGGGCCAGGGCCGCAGCCTCAGGCCACCGCTGCTGCCTCTGCCACGTCTACTTCCTTCCCGTCTGGTGAGTGATTGTGAAACAAATAACCGTCCCTCGTGGTCAAACGAGCCAGCGCCCCGCGCCCCGAGGAGCGGGTCAGGGGTCAGTGTTCCCCTTCCCCAAACTGAGGCCCAGAGAGGGGAGCCGGATTTGTCTGGGCTGCGCAGAGCAGGGTCTGACACCCACAACTCTGGACTTCGGTCCTCGAGGGGTCTCCCCGCGGAGGACTGGGTGGCCCTCCTGGCCAGAGCAGACGGAGCCGCAGTGATGGTGACGACGACGATACTGTAGCTCCCGGTACTGAACACTTACTTTGTTACTAGTTTGTTAGAGCTCTTTGTACGTTGAGGAGATTAACTTGTGGTCAGATGGGTTTCTTTTTCCGAGCAATGACCAGGTGCAGGGAAGGACCGCCTCTGGGTCCCGACGCTGTGCAGACGGGACCCCAGGGGCCTCAGCCGGAGCTGCTGCCTTTATCACCTCGAATGGTCGCGTCTCCCGTACCTGCGAAAGCTGGAGCTCCCAGGGCCATGGCACAGGCTAGGAACACTGTGGGGGCGCCCTGCCATGCCGCTCCGGGCAAGGCTAACCCGAGCTGGGGCGGGGGTCCTCTGGAGCCCTTGCCCTCTGGGTATGCCACCTCTCACGTCTGGCTCACCCTTTCCCGGCCCCTGTAAGGGGGCTTGTGAAATTTGAAGTTACGGCACCGAGGGCTCCTGAGGGGCTGACCCAGGTGGCGGTGTGGGGACCGAGTGGACCGAGGTCCCAGGCCCGTCTCCGTGCCCGGTGAGACTGCTCCGTGTCATCAGAGTCGGGAGAATGGTGCAGGTCCTCCCTGTGGCTTCGTGAGCCCCTGGCCCTGTGCACACCCACACCTGGCATCTCCACCTCCAAGTGCAGGAGCCCAGTGACCTTCCTGGGGTCGCGCACCTCTTGAGAGCTCCCCCGGGGGCCTGATGAGCGGCCCCGAGGCCACCTGGGCCCCGGGGACCCCGGCCCTGTACGCATCGCATCTGCGTTCCCCCTCGGCCTGGAGCAGGGCGTGGAGGCGGGGTCAGGAGGTGCACCCCCCTTCCCACAGCCGGGGTGAAGGAGAGGTTCCTGGGCCAGAAGTGGGAGGGGTGTACTGGAGCCACGGGAAATTTGAGAAAAGCTCACAACCGTCCCAGAAGGCTGCAGGCGCGGCGTCGGAGCCCAGGGGCCCCACCTGGCCCGTCTGCGCCGGGCCTCAGCCTCCGGCAGGACCGGCGGCAGCCCCTCGAAGAGGCCCAGACCGGGCAGGCATCCCTCAGCGACCCTCTTGTCTGACCCTCACACTCTGTTTCTCTCAATTTAATGAGCAGGTCAAGGAAATCACTCCTTACTCCTTGAAACGGGTGGTGTGCTGCCTCACCCAAGGGGGCCCCGTGTCCCACCGGTGCCTCTCGGGACTCTGGGCCCTGGCGAGCGCAGACCCTCGCCTGGACCCGCACCCGCAGGCCTGACAGAGAGCGGAGGAAGGGGTGCAGGAGTGAGCGCCTCCCACACGGGGATCCCTGAGCGAGCCTGTTCTTCCCGGGGGTAAACTGAGGCGAGAAGGCCTGAGCCCCGGCACCTCTGCCTGCCTTGTCTGCCTTCACGGCTCCAGATTTCCATCAGGGGAGGGCCCTGGGGGAAGCAGCCTGGCCAGGGCCCCCGCACACCTGGGGAACAGGTGACCCTGAGGCATCTTGAGAGTGTACACGGAAGGTCAGCAAGGGGCTGGGGGCCCGCCGGCAAACGGCACTGGCACCACCTTCCCCACGGGGGGCGTCACGGTGCACGGCGGGAGATAGAAAACCACTCGTCCATGGGGGGTTCCTGAGCACCTGCTGTGTACGGGCCCTTGGGCACTGGGGACTCGGCCGCAGGAAGACAGGCCGGGGACCGCAGACCTGGCGGACCACACCCACGACGGCGTCTGCAGGAGCATTCAGTGGTAAAACAGTGGCCAGAGGAGGACAAGGACCGGGGGCAGGGCTTTAAAATAGGGAACGGAGACCCAGTAACAAGGGCTAGTCGGGGAGATGCTCCTGGAGGCGGGCACAGTGAGGGCACACGTGGGCAGTCGGGACGGGCGGCGGGGAGGCGGGGAGGGCCAGGCCTGGCAGGGCTCAGCTGGACCTGGGGAGCCACGGCAGGCATCCCTGGTGACAGCAGCGTCCACAGAGGAAGCAGGGACACCTGGGAGGCAGGGGGGAATGGGACACAGGGCCCGAGCTGGGGTCATGGCCGGGGAAGGAGAGGGCGTCTCTGACTCAGTGACAAGGGAGGAGTGGGCTTTGGGGGAGCCGACACGGAGCCCAGCGTCAGAGC